>ML819531.1:34234-71189 GCA_009831015.1 Picea engelmannii
CTTCCTTCTAGTTGGTGCTAGAGAAACCAGGGAGTTGGTGCTTCCTTCTAGTGGGTGCTAGAGAAAACAGAGAGTTTGTGCTCTCAGCAAGTTGCAGCTTACAAAACGGAGGTTGTAGCCTCATTATGAGTTGGTGCTCATATGTATGATAATGTAAAGAATGTAACTATTACTCATCATATAAAGAAAAAGAGGTTTTTACCCTGTATGGGTTTCCTCGAGAAATATCTGTCTCTGTGTTTCTCAAATATGTGAATGATGCTAAAAGTGCCATTGTTTATTTCCCTGCATTATTTTGATCATCATTCAATGTTTCTGCAAAGAGTTTAAAAGAAGCATAAATGTTTAAGCACGGTAACAACTGATTCACCCCCCCCTCTCAGTTGTCCAACAGTTTTCTTCACCCCATTTAAGATCATAACCTTTGTTTTACCCAGGTTGACCGTCAACTGTCGAAGGTCGCAAAACAGAGCTAAGGCATCCAGCTGTCTCTGTAATCCTTCTGGGATGAGGAGATGAGGACCACATCGTCATCAAAGAGTAGAATAGATATCAGAACCTGGTGAAGAAGACAGTTATCGGTGTCTTGGATATGATCATGTAGAAATGCCTCCCTCATGAATATAAATCCCAAACAAGGTAGGTGACAGTGGACAACCCTATTTGACCCCAATAGTGCTTCGGATGAAATCAGACATCCCATGAGTTGTGCGAAGACGGCCAAAGATGGACTCGTATAGGCACATAATAGTTGTCAGTAGAGTCGCGGAGATGCCAAAATCTCTAAGCCGTTGGAGTGGGGCTTCCCTCGAGACAAAGTCAAAATCTTTTCGAAAATATACGAAACATCAGTAGACTTTCGAAGAGCGGTGTCGTGCCTCCTCAATCACGGTGCGGAGGGTGAAGATGTGGTCAATGGTCTGATGAGCCAGCCGAAAACCTGCCTATCCTCTAGCTCTAAGGTGTCTCTGCTCGAGATCACTAGAAAGCTTCCTATGAAGAACCGCAACATACAACTTCGAGAACATGTGGCCCACCATGATCGTTTTGTAGTTATTAGGATTTGAGTTGGAACCTGATTTATGTATCGGATGTATGATGTGGTGTGACCATGCTGGTGGAAAGCCTTCACGAACTACATGGTTGAAGAGGTCAGCCAAGTAACTAAACAAAGTACGGATACCGTGCTTAAAGAACTCTGCCTGGTAGCCTTCCTCATCGGTTGCTTTATTGTTGTTCATCACCCAAATGGCCTCTTGAATATCCTTGTCTGAGAATAGGTGACAGGAGGAGGATGGGGAGGTAACATGAATATGGGCCTGCTCGAGAATATCATAAAGTTTTGAAGTGTGAAAGAACATGGATGTAGGGTCAAGGTCAAATGGAAGGGAGGCATGTCGGGGAAGGATGGTATGCCAGAATTGTTTAGAGGAATGGGTAAGGAGAGCAAAAAGGTCTCGTCTTCTCCGAGAGACAAAAAGTCATTTCTTGCGACGGAGGAGACGACGATAAGAGGCTTTGAGGTCGTAGTACGAGGGTTGAGAATCAACGAAAGCATGGCGGAGTTCTCCATGTAGAGTCTGGAAGTGTGACGGGTGGAGTGGGGGAAGGATTTGAGTGTTGCTTCCCAAATGGCAGATGAAAGGCAGGTGTACTTAGTGGAAGTAGAATCAAGCGAGGAGAATTGGGTCCCCGATGGAAGCATCTGGCGTAGGATAGAAGAGAAAATGTCAAGGTCACCTTTGTCGAATCGAAAGGTGGTCCCCGGTGGGCCCCGAGGGGAGAGATGGGATGGGGGGAGTCAAACTAGAGAGAGAATGAAAGAAGTGCATGATCGGCAAGGGGCATGGCGGAGACCGAGAGGTGGCGAATAAAAGGGAGCAAGTTCTGGCTAGCGAGGACATAATTAACTACACTCGCACCCCGCCATGTGGCCGGCAGGTGAAGAACTGAGAGTCTAGGAAACAAGGGAGACCATTTAAAATCAACAACTCCTGGGATTCCCCCAGCTGCAAAAGATGCTTACCATAAACTGTAGTGGGCCCCAAAGCATCATATGACATCCGGTGAAGCCCTATTGAATCTGGATCTATCCCCTGGGTGCAAAACACGTCCTCTGATCGATCATGAAGAGGAACCTAGAGATGTTTAGTACGAGCAATGAAGTCGCCTAAGAGGATGACCTCCCCCACAGCGGAGTATTGGGTGATGTCGGTGTATAAATCTATAAAGGGGTCCCCATTTGAGCCATTATGGATGGAAAATGGAGAAGAGGCTGGGGGGAAGTAACAAATTGCAATATATATGTCCCTCGAAGGGGAGACTCTAACGCTAATGCGGATCTACATAAACCTGGCAAACTCATCTTCGGCTACCAAAAATAATTTGTTCTAGAGAGAGTCACTAGCCAAGCAAGCAACTCCACCTGATCCTTTGACCCCGCTCGAGCTCCTTGTCTCCTGCCTGCAAACTGAAAACCAATGGTAACCCGCAATATCTGGGAGAGGAGGAATAGGGCTTGCATGAGTCTCGGTCACGAAGGGGATGTCTATTGATTCAAAAGCATCATATAAGAGTCACAACGATGACCAGAAAGATCCATTGCCATTCCAGCAGCGGATTGAAATGCATGTACCCTGTCGTCTCCCAAAACGGGCCCGTCATTTGGAAGCTCCAGTTTGGGGTTCCCACCCTGGTGGGAAGGAGTCCCGAATGACTGCCCAAAGATTCCTGATAATTGCCCATTTCCCTGCCTATTGTGCTACCATAACTTGTTCTCGGGATTGTTTAAGCTTCACAACTTGTGCTCTAGTAAGATCCTCGTCCAAGAAGATCCTGCTGGGAAGAGAAAGCAACTTTTGCTTGGCCCTAAGGACGCGGAGTCAATCGGTTGCAATCCTGAACCTAAGGAAGAGAGTGGAGTCATAACCCAACCAAGCTCTGTCCAGAGCTATATCGGGGAGGCTAAGGGTATCCCGAAGAAAATTGGTCCCCACTTTCATAGGATCCAGAGAGGGGTGAGGCAAGGGAAGACCTCTCACTTTGAGATTCAATTCCCTTGCTCGTCTGGTGCATTCTTCCACAAGTTTTGCTTGCACTACCTCCTCCACTGCTGTAAGAGCGGGAGGAGGAGTTCTTTCCTTCCCCTGAACCACCTGTGCCCAAGAATTAATGTGTGTTTCAGTTTCTTGCTTGAAGGTGGCATGTTGGGATCGGATTTCTTCCTGCTTGCTTTTAAGATCAAGAATTTATGTGTGTAACGCATCATTTGGAGGGTGGAGAGTTTCCTGCTCTTTGCTTTCATGTAATATCTTCCTAAGAGATAAGTTATCCACTTCAACATCTGAAACTCTGGTAGAGAAGGTGTGTATTTCTGAACGGAGCTTGTTATTTTTCAGTTTCAAGAAATTCCATTTTCTGCAGCATTTGTTTTACCTGGGATGTCTAAAATGAGAAATCTGACTCCATGGCTATATCGGTCGGGTTGTAAGTTGGCCCCTGAATGCTATTGCATTGCTTAATATATTCAAATTGGTCCCTGTTGTTGAATTCGTTGAGCTCTTTGGACCTTGCATCCACCGTGTCTTCCTGCATGCTATGGCGTCCCAAAAGATGGTTCAACCCTTAGCTTTTAAATCGGGCAAGTTCGAGGACGACGGCGAGCAGAGGAGCGGATGGGCAACTGACTCGACGGTCCCTGCCTGGTCCCTGCTGTAAGCGGAGGTTGCTTCGATGAAAATCTTGGCAAAATTTCGAGTTGGTTGTTGGACCGCGCGGGCTAAATTCCCCTCTCAAGCTGGTTGTTGGACCACGCGGGTGAAATTCCCCTCAGCTTAGACCCAAATCCAACAGCAATATGCAAATTGCTCCTAGCCAAAAACAATATCTGCCTGGTGTCTGTCGTTTCCCTCGACAATCTCTTGCTCTGCCCTGCCATTCCTCTACAATGTGGGTGGCAAAAGGATATAGGAAAGACTTAAAATTGGTCGGCCCCTCCTGCTGCTCCCAGTCCTCCTGGCTTTCCTTCTTGTCTAGATATACCAAGACGACACAAGTAATCCTTCACCCAATCAAGATCAATAATGAATATCAAGGTCTACAAGAAGGGAACCTTAAAGGAAAACCTTCACCAACCAAATCAACAATGGATTGACAAATTTACTTGATACTTTTTCTAGGGATTTGTTATCACGCAAACTGTAGGTTGGGAAAAGCCCAACCCAATCCACTGCATGGTGATAACGGTGGGAGAGTTTACCCACTGTCACCTCAGATAAACCCTTCCCTTGCTTTAGTGGAGGATAAATCCAACACAAGGGGGAGTCCCAGGTGACCCTAGGGGAAAATGGGATGGAAAGTGATACTTATGAAGAGGTGCCACTATAGGTCAAGTTGCTAAGTGGAAGCTGGCTTGGCAACAAGTCTCGAGAGTGGTTTAAGGTTTCGAAGTCTTTGAGTACCTGCAAAGAGTGGTTTTACCTGCCAGAGACACAAGAAAACAGAAGATACAAGCTAAATAATCCAATGGACAAGCAAGTTAAGCTTGCTGTCCCTATTTGCAGCATTCAACAAGAATATATATCAACAAATAAATGATAGTTAAAAGCTGCTAATAAGATGTTAAAAGTCTATTAAATGATGCAAGAGATAAGCTAACAAGTACTAGAATAACTCAAGTATGAAAGCATAAGACTTTAGCAACAAAACAAGGTTGTTGTAAACAAGTATTCCAGAGATATATAAGCAGCCTTATGGCTGTAGCAAACTATTGCTACAGCAAAAAATTTCAACCCACAAAAAGTACAAGTAAACCACCCTAAAAGTGCGTTGAGATTAGTAGAGTATTTTGGCAGCTTGCAAGCAAATTTTGACGGTGGAAATGTGAGTTATGAACCAAAAAGAGAATGTTTTGCTGCAGCCCTAATGGTTGTAGCTTTAATTTAGTTATAGCTCCAAAAAGACTAAGTAGACTAAGACACCCTAGAGGCATTAGCAACCTCAAAGCATCAACAATAGATTCCAACTTGAACAATATTAATATCTCACTAAATCACGTTTACCAATGCAAACAACTTATTTCTCCAATGCAAACTTCAGATTAGTGCCTTTTAAAAATGGGTGAATGGAGTCTTGAAAGCATGAGTTAGATCAACAAAATCCCTAGGGGTGTAAACCCTCTTAAACCCTCGGGTATGCGAATCAAACTAAGGTAAATCAAGGAGGGTGTACACCCTTGTACTCCTCCTAGCAACCTTGCAACAAAAGACTTGTAAACTAACAAATGAGATGAAGCTTAATGGAGGGTGTATGCACTTATACTCCTCCTAGGGTTTCAACCAACAATAACCATGAAAAGAGCAAGAAGAATTAACAATTGCAGATTTTCCTTACCAATTTCAAGAGAGATGCAAGAACAAACCCTAGTTCACAAAGAAAATTACCATTCATAAGCAAGAGAAGAAGTCTCCAAGAGGTGTGCACCACCTTAGCTCAATCATTCACCAAGAGATATCACCAAAAATTATTTGCACAAGAGAGAGATACCAAAATGCCCAAGTAGGGCGCAAATTTCAGCCACTAGTCTTCTCACAATGGGAGAGCTATGATATGAAAATGAAATGAAATGATCTCTATTTATACAAATCCTACTACAAGTGTTTGTCCACTTAATTTTAGGGTAAGCCACAAAGTAAGGGGACAACAACCCTTACTTTGCCCCTTTACAATATAAAATTCAAATTTAACCCTAAATTGCACATAAGAAACCCTAAAGAAGTAGGACAACATCCCTTTGGGGCAATGCTTTGGCACTTTTGAAAGTCATTGAAGTGGAACGTGAAAGTCGTTGGGCCCTCTAGGGCTTCCCCCTCATGCACTAGGCCTTTCTTCTCCAAGTCAAACCCTCATCCATCAAAACGTGCCAAGTGTCAAGTCAACCAACACCACCACCCCAACCCTAGCCCTAGGGTGACGTCAACCTCCTCAAAAATGACGTTTTAGCCTCCAAAGAAAATCGTTGGGCTAGCGAAGGATTGAGTTAGGTCCTCCAAGGTGTCTCCTCAGGCCTCCAAAGGTTGTCATCGTCGTCTGGTGTGTGGGCCATGGCATCCAGCCTGTGGGCTTCAAGCCCCAAGGAAGCCCAAGCTAGGCTTGTTCTTCCAAATATATCCACAAACTAGCTCCAGCAAAGACAATGAATACGCTCTCCAAGGATCTCAAGTCAAATGCATCATGATAAGTAAATCAAATCTATAAAAGAGCCATCCAAGCATGTACATCCAAACTACCTCATCAAAATAAACAAGTGCTCAAACACCCTATGCAATTTTCCAAGTTTAGGTATGGGAGGGTTGACAAAGCGACCTATTGGGTGAATCATACCTCAAGTTTAGGAGTCTTTTCTAAGCAGGCCCCTCTCTAAGACATGTGGACAAAGTGACATGGATGGAGGTAAGACTCTTGGGCATGGGGTTCATGATGTACAAGGGACCATAGTATCATATTTATGGGTTCCTTTGTAGAGGGTGTGATGCACCTTCACTTTCAATGCAACCTTTTTCCAAGCCCATTTATTTCCTTTTATTCTTTTTAAGATGTTTCCAAGTTGAAGCCAAGGTGGGGCTTCTACCTAAGCATGAAAAACAGTGCCCATCTTGACTCTACCCTGGTCACATCATGCTTCCCCAAGTTGAAACCATGTGTGGGGCTTCTACCTAAGCATGAAAAACAATGCCCAAACATGCTCCACCTTGGTTGGCATTTTGAAGAGAAACGAGGTACTATCAGGCTGCTAAATCTGATCTATCTTTGATCAGATTTTATCTCTAAGTTTTATCTTCCAGAACTGTCCTTTGCTGCCTTTTAGGACATCAAACTGTTTAGTAACTTTCTCCTAATAATTTTTGTGGTTAAGTGTTCTTTTAAGGTGCCCTTGCAAGTGTTTTCATACCAATGATTAGCACATACAATAATACTCAAAACACATAACACTCCTCACAATCTTTACAACTCTAAATGTTGATCTAACAATTCTAAGCATGCATGAAATTGACACATAAGTTTTTGGTCAACATGACCCTGGAAAAACCCCCATGGGGAAAACCAGTTTGGAGTAGATGTATATAGTAGGCCTCAAAGAAAAATGTACAACACGGAAAACATATACAAGTGAACCTGGTACAATAGCAGCTCTTCTTGGATGCCTTGGAGTCCCTTGAAGCTGTCCCTTCTCGCCTCTTGAAGTAAGGCACCCTTTGCCTTGGTGCACCCCTCTTCCTTAGCTAGTGCCTTGACCTCTTGCTTTGTCTTTACCCTTTGCTTGTGCCATTACCTTGCCTTGCCTTGCCTTTGTTGAAGCGCCCTCCTCTCAAGAGTGCCTCCCTCCAAGTGTTGGTGCGCACTATGCTCAAGTGCGCCCCTCCTCTAGCAAAACTCCACAAGAATGCGCCCTCTTTCACCCTTACACCCTCTACACTCTAGAGTGCGCCTAAGCATGGTGAATGAGTCTCATCCATGAGATGGGAACCTCCCACAAGCTAGATGCGCCCTTCCTCTCTCAAGAATGCACCCTCCTCAATAGCAAATGTGCCCCTACTCAAAGTGAATGTGCCCCTCCTCAAGATGTAGCCCACTCCTCCATGGAAGCCTCTCCATGCAAGCTACCAACAAGCTAAGGCTCTTCCTCAAGTCTTGACCTCATGTGCCTTATCCTCCTCAAGATATGCGCCCGAGAGCTCTCCTCCTTCTCCTCTCCACTCAAGTGAAGAATGAATCTCATCTTTGCCCTATTCCCTCCTTTAGCCTCTCTTTGGCCAAACCCTAAAAGATCAATGGCCTAGATCCAATCTAGCCAAGTCTAATCAATGGGTGAGATTTAATCCTAAAATCTCACTTAGGAAACACACTTTCCTTAGTTTGCCTCATGTCCTTTAACTCACCCACAGTGTGAATTTAATGTCACTTTAATGACTTAAGTGACTTATTTCACTTTTGACTTAAACTCCTAAGTCAAAGTGAAATTAGAACATAAAGTAAAGTAAATAAGGGTAATAGTCTCCCCTTTTGTGTCTAGAGACTCACAAACACAAGGGGATCACTTTCCAAGGTACCCAAATCTCAACACTCCCTCTTACCGAGAAAAGTGCCCTTCACCACCAATCTCATCCCTATAATGGACATTGTTGCCTACTAGCAAATACTCGGTGAGTATAGTTGTACCTTGATCATCAAAAGTGGTCTCTGACACAGATCCGCTCAACCTGCGTGATCTATAGATGGAAATGCATCTCCACCTATCCAAGATTACCTAGATCTTGGTATCATACCAAAGATCTCAACCTTGGTCTCCCACCAAGGATATCTACCTCTTGGCATATTGCCAACGATCACTACTCTTGGCATCTCACCGAGAGTCACTCTCTTGGCATCTCACCAAGAGTCTCCCCCTCTTGGTATCTCACCAAGAGTATCTGGATCTCAACATCTGACCAAGATCCTCAACTTGGCCTCTCACCAAGTGACTTCCACCTGATGTTGATCTAGAACCTGATCTGCTCGTCTCCGTAGCCAAGTGAGGCTCAAGCATCTGTGGTGCCCTGCTGCTCCTCCTCATCAATCTTTGATGCTCTGAAGCCCCTACATCAACCCTCTGTCTCGGCAACTCTGAAACCGAAGTTGTCCCAGGTGGACCAATCACCCCTGAAGATGTTGTCCTCGAAAACTGAGTCTGAGCACCCTTTGAATCACTAGTCTGAGTCAATAGGTCCTCCTCAACTCTGTCTCCCCACCTGACGCTGGATGGTGCACCAACTGAACAACAACTTACGAACGCAAACTCCCTTGCAAACTGAGCTACGAACTAAACCTCCTCTGTTGTCGCTGTAGTATCATCCTGTTGCTTCTTCTTCTTCTTCATCTTGGGACATTGTCCTGAATAGTGACCCATCTCTTCACAAGCAAAGCATCTCACTGTGCTCATGTCTCTCTCTTTCCCACCGCCACTCTGTTGTGGTTTGGCCCCTCCCTTGGGACCTTGTCTAGCACCTTTGTTAGTCTTCTTCTTGCTCTTAGTCCACAGAGAAAGGTCCTCATCACCCTGAGAAATCTGTTGTTGTCCTGAAGACTCTGAGATGCATTTTGTCTCCTCCAGAACGAAATCATCTCAAAGTCTTGATCCCTCCGGAAGTTCTAGCTCATAAGCTACTTCCCCAATCCTCCATTGAATCCTGTAAGGGCCATGAAATCGAGGTTTCAACTTCTCTTCCCCCCTCATTTTCAGTGACGACTGTTGATAAGGTTGTAGACGAAGGTACACCAAATCCCCCACCTCGAAGTTGTGCTCCACCATGTGTTGATCTACATACATCTTTTGTTGATTCTGGGCCATCTGCAAATTGTCTTTGAGAGTCTTAAGGACGTCTTGACTCTCTTGGATCCAGTCTTTGGCTTTTGGGGCCCGGCTCTCCCAAAAGATCTAGTCAACAAATGTAGGGGCATCGTATCCATATAGCGCTCTGAAGGGTGACGTCCCGATTGACATATGATAGGACGTATTGTAACAGTGCTCCCCGAGATGCAACCATTTAATCCAAGCCTTTTGTTGTCCTGATACATAATTTCTCAGATACCCTTCAAGCCATTTATTTACGATCTCCGTTTGCCCGTCAGTCTGGGGATGGTAGCTCGTGTTGGGTGTAAGTTTGGTCCCGGGCGGTCTGAAAAGTTCTTGCCAGAAGCCTCCCATGAACCGATTGTCCCTATCGCTCGCAATGGTTTTGGACAAACCATGCAGCTTGAAAACCTCCCTGAAGAATAATTTTGCCACCTATGCTGCTGAATATTTAGAAGGGATGGTGAAGAAATGGGTAAACTTTGTGAGCATCTCCACCACCACATAGATACAATCCTTACCCTATGCCTGGGGTAGCCCTGTAATGAAGTCCATTGATACACTCTCCCATTTCTATTATGGGATGGGTAAAGGCTGAAGTAACCCGGTCGGATGGGTGTGCTCTGCTTTGTTCTGCTGACAATTAATACATTCTTTCACAAATCTCAGAACATCGTTCTTGAGGCCCTTCCATGCAAACCTTTCTCTGATCTTTCGGTAAGTTTTTATGTAGCTCGAATGTCTTGATAATGGCAAACTGTGGGTTGCGTGCATAACCTTCTCTTTTAGCTTAGATTCTGGAACCAAATAGATCCTGTCCTTGTAATAGATGATGTCATCGATCACTCTATAGCGGTCATCCTGGATTTTCCCATCTAATATCTCGCAAGCATATTTACTTTTTGAGTATTCTACCAAGAAGAGAGCTTTCCAATCTGTTGTTGCATCCATGAGAGAAAATGCGAGTGGCATCCTGGAGAGGGCATCCGCCACTATGTTATTTTTCCCTTTCACATACTCAATCGAAAAAGCATAGGCCTGGATCATGCTGATCCACTTCTGTTGTCGCTCGCTCAATTCCTTTTGATACATGAGGAACTTCAAACAGTTATGATCTGTCTTTATTTTAAACCTGTTCCCCACCAGGTATCGTTTGACTTTGGCCAAGGCATGCATGATGGCCAACATCTCCTTGTCGTATACTGAATAATGTCGCTCATACTCCCTAAGTTTGCAGCTCTCAAAAGCAATGGGGTGTCTATTCTACATTAACACTGCCCCTATTCCGGTCCCTAAAGCATCACACTCAAGCACAAATGTTTGAGTGAAGTCTAGTAAAGCTAGCACAGAACACGAACTCATTACCTGCTTCATGTTTTCGAACGTCATTTGTGCCTCATCTGTCCAACTTAAAGCTCCTTTCTTAGTGAGATCTGTAAGAGGTGTCGTCAGCTGTGAGAACCCCTTAACAAATTTCCTGTAATAAGTGCAGAGGCCTAGGAAGCTCTTCAGTTCGGTCACATTTCTGGGGGTTGGCCACTCTAAGATTGCCCCGATTTTCTCTTGGTGAACTTGGACCCCATTTTGCCCAATTATAAGCCCCAAATAAAACATCTCAGTCATACCAAATTCACAATTGGACTCTTTGGCGTATAGTTGTTGATCCTCCAAGATTCACAGCACCTCGTCCAAATGCCTAAGATGTTCCTCCCAAGTCTTGCTACAAATGAGGATATCATCGAAGAAGATTAGTAAAAATTTCCGCAACTACTTATTGAACACATGGTTCATGCAACACTGGAATGTAGCGGGAGCGTTGGTTAGCCCAAATGGCATAACCAAAAACTCATAATGTCCATAATGACATTGGAAAGCAGTCTTTGTGATGTCCTGCTTCCGACCTTTAATCTGGTGGTATCATGAACGGAGATCAATCTTTGAAAAGTATTTTGCTCCCCTCAACTCATCCATCAACTCATCAATCCTCGGACTTGGATACATGTTCTTTATGGTCTTCTTGTTAAGGGCTCGGTAATCAATACACATCCTCAGAGTACCATTCTTCTTCCTGACCAACACTACTGAAGAAGCAAAGGGACTAGAACTAGGTCGGATGTGACCCGTCTTCAGTAGCTCCTTGATCGTTTTCTCTACCTCGTCTTTGTACATCTTGGGATGGCGGTAAGGGTTGGTTATGACCGCTTGAACCCCCTCTTCTAATTCTATAATATGTTCAAACCCTCTATCTAGGGGTACTCTTGGAGGAATGTCACCAAAAACCTTCTGGTGTTTACGAAGTAATAACTGAATGTCGTATGGATGTTGTCAATGACGATCTGGAAGCTCCCTGTCAGAGATGTAGCACTTCACTGCCCAATCTATGTCTCCATGTTGCATCAATGCCTCCATGTTGTAGGATGATATAATCTTGGGCGAATACTGGTGCATTGCCCATAAAACTACCTTTTTCCATCTAGTCCTGTGAATTCTATTTCCATGGCCCTCTGATTAATCGTGTATTTTCCAAGGGAGTATAGCCATTGAACCCCAAGTACCACATTGGTATCCGGCACATCCACCACAAAGAAGTCATCTGTCAACGTATAATTCCCCATGGTTATTTTCAACTTGGGAATGTTGAGATTTGGGTACCTTGGAAAGTGGTCCCCATGTGCTTATGAGTCTCTAAGCACAAAGGAGGAAGACTATTACCCTTCTACTTTACTTTATGATTCTAATTAAACTTTGACTTAGGAGATTTAAGTCAAAAGTGAAATATGTCACTTAAGTCATAAAGTGACATTTAATTCACAATGTGGGTGAATTAATAAACATAAAGTAACTAAGGAAAGTGGGTTTCCTTAGTGAGATTTTTGGATTAGATCTCACCCATTGATTAGACTTGGCTAGATTGGATCTAGGCCATTGATCTTTTAGGGTTTGGCCAAAGGAGGGTAAAGTGTATTTTTGAGACTCATTCTTCACTTGTGAGTTTTTTGGAGAAGAGAGGAGGGCGCATTTCTCAAGGAGGGAGAGGGCGCACTTGATGAGGGTTTGAGAGAAACCCTCGAGAGCTTGAGGAGGAAGCTCTTGCTACTTTGAGATTGCATGGAGAGCATATCCATGGAGTGTTAGATTCTATTTCTTAGAGGGAGCATGTTTTATGGAGGAGGGGCGCATCTACTAGAGGAGGGGGCATTTATTTCCTTCATTTGCTCACCAAGAGAGGAGGACTTGGAGCCTTGAGATGAGGTTGGTTGCATGAGGAGGCTAGAGGGAGGGTGCATGCTTTCATGGTGAGAGATATCCAGCCCTGGCCTCTGTTATTTTATGGTGATCATATCTGCTAGGAGGAGGGCGCACATGTGGAGTGGGTTGACAGCTACCTGGTAGGAGCATCGCTTGGAGGAAGTCAGTTCTGACAGTTTCAGTGGAGAGGCAGCACAGGAGAGCACATTCCTGTGGAGGGATTTCTTCATTGGGTCAAAAAGGAGCTAGAGCGCTTCCCTTCAGTGCAGAGAGAAACAAAGGGAGAGGGTGCACATGTGTTTGGGCACATCTCTCTCAGGATCTTGTGGTTGTTAATGATTGCATCTATAGGAGACATCCTCCAGCCTAAAAACCTGTGAGATGTGGAATATAGCAGTTATGTGAAGTCTTAGTCTTAGCTTACAAACCTGAGAGAAAGCCCCTAATAAAGGGTTCGGGGTTCCAGCCTAGGACAAGGGCTAGGAATGTATATGGCCTCCTCCATGACGTGAGAGACAAGAACTCCAGATGATTATCCGATGTAAGAGTGATCTATTGAGTTAGAGAAATCCCGAAAAGCGTTGGGCACATCATCATGAGAATAAGAACGAAGATGATGTGATGGCCTCCTCTGAATAGCAGCAGAGATGATGTGAAGACTCCAGATGATCCTCTTGTCGATAGCAGTGGGAAAGCAGATCTGTAGAGCAGACGTGACTATGGCTGAGCATAAGTGCAAGTGTGAGGACCTAGTTCATCTGTGTAATGCAGTGACTCAGGTCTATTACATCCCTATGGATGTAGCCCCTAATGGATGAGCACTACTGGGTGTATTAGATCCTTTGCTATATATTGTTCAAGAGTCAAACCTACCTATAACCCTAGTTATTGTGTAAAGGGTATAGGTCGGCCCTATCTTATTGTGTCTAAAGATAAATTGTAAAAGATAATTAATAGTAATAGTAATAGTAATTATTATAATAATAAACAATTAATATGTCTAAGTGAGGTCGCCCCTATTGTGCTAACAGACACTTCAGTTGATAGGATAAGTCTAATATAAGTAAGATGAAATCTTTCATTTGTAGACACACACTCACTTGTAAGTTTTGGAAATTTCAGCAAGTACACTTCTTTGTAAAAGTTGCGCACCTCTCTTGGGCACTAGGGTCTCTAGGTTTTGGGCACCCTCTTGTGTGCTAGGATATTCTTGGTGGTGAAAAGGTCTTTCTCTTGAAGAGTATAGCGAAGGATTTGCCTGGGTTTTTCTCCCTTGTTTGAGAAGGGTTTCCTAGGATATATCTTGTGTTCTTGTGCATGGTGCTTCTTCATGTGATCTTGGTTGTTGCAACATTTATGGTTATGGTTAATTGTTAAAATGAAATGAACTTCATATTTAGCCTAAATGTTATGAAAAACTAACATGGTATCAAAGCATAGGTCTTGAAAGAACCCATTGCACAAGCATTCTCCACAAGCAAAAGGAAAAGCGTCATTGTTGTCGTACAAGAAAATTAAGGCTTTTTATTGAAGAAGAGTTTCAGCCTCAAAACCTTCTAGAAAAGTGCGCCCTAACCCAAGGAACTCTTTGGCACCTTCAACGCACCTTTTCAGTGGGTAGATCTCCCGGAAAGTGAAACCCTAGTTTTCACAAAGTACCAGAAGTACCAGAGTACCAAAAGTACCAAAAAACCAAAAGCACCAGTCCAGAAATCCGCTGGTCAAGTTTGAGGGGGTAAAATTTGGATTTTCAAAAATCTGACTGCACCAGCTTACTCGCCTCAGCTCAGCGCAGCTATCCCCTGTATCTGAATTTCAAAATTTGAAGTTTTTAAAATTAGGGTTTCCTCATAAAACCCTAAGTTGCAGTCGCAGTTGCAGTTTCAGAATCAGTTGCAGTATCAATAGCAGTTGCAGTATCAGTTGAAGTACCAATTGTTGCACCAGTTGCAGTCACCCTTGAAGTCTTTTAAAGAGTTGGTAAATATTACCGCTGCTACCAGATGGTGTCACTACCTGCAAATGCTATCAAAGGTATGTACTCACATATGTTTAAATTGTTAAGCCTTAAAGAGTATTTGCGGGAGAAGGGGTCTCTTGCCACAGATCCAACACATTCAGATGAATAATGTAACCCAGGTTTGATTATTCTGATATGCATCTACTTGTTATGACATTATTTTGATCTAGATTGCATATTGAAGCTATGACCATCATACTAACCTTTGGTCAAAATTAAAGTCAAGATATTAGATGGATTAAAGTTGAGATCATAGAGTTTGTTCTCTAACATAACCTTTTGTCAAGATAGAATATTGTCCTAGTACAAAAGACAGGTTGAAGAAAGCACTTGTTATCTTGAGTGAAAAAGACTTGGAGGAAAAACAACACACTGGAAGACTCCAGGTTTGATTGTTGTAATTGTCATTCCTCTAAACTTATATTTCTAAAGTTTGCTACATTGCAAGTAGGCGTTGTAGCTGTGTTAACAATCCTTAAATTGTTTTGATTCTAGAGATGTACTCACTATTCTCCTTTCGGAGATATTCTTGTCTTGGTTCCTCTTGTTTTTCTTGTTCCAGACAGGTCAAGAACAAAGGAAGATGCTTATCCCTCAGAGGGAGTCACATTGACTCAAAGGGAGTCAAAACTATTTGAGAAAGAGGAAGAATAGAACCATCCTTGAGACAATCAATGCAATAATGCATGATCAGAATCTTTCTATGATTTCATGGGTAGAAGCATGCATGACGCAGTATATGTTCAAAACAAGAGTCTTCACCAGAATAGAAGCCTTCACCAGAGTGAAGCCTGAGATTGAACACTTCATGTTATTTGGGTGCCCAGTGTATTTCCATGTACCCAAAGAGAAGAAGTCCAAGCTAGATCCTTTAGAAAGGATATAGTGAATCTTCAAAGACATTCCAGATCGACATCCCTGATCAGAAACAGATCGAGACAAGCAAAAACGTTGTCCTTGAGTAAGATATAATCTTTCAAAGATCCAGAGAATCTCAAATGGAGATTGACAGTAAGACTATACCTTCTCCCCCTTCAACAGTTCAGAGGGAGAAAGATATTATTCCAAGTTGCTCCAGTTGCTCCAGTTGCTCCAGTTGATATGGTCAGAGATATTGCAGTAGGGCATAAAAGGACTACCTAAACTCACTCTGCTAGAGGCAGAGAAACATACAAGCTTCTAAACGCACATTCCGAGAAAGCAAAAAGATTTTTTTTGCTATCCTTCAGTCATTAGCCACTTCATTGATGCTGAGACTCCTTGTCTTAGAGAAGCAACAAGAGAACCCGTATGACCAGATGACATAACAGAAGAATACCAGTACGTCTTAAAGAATGATGCATAATATATTATTCAGGGACCAGAAAGGGTAGTCTGTGGTAACTTACAAGTGGATCTATAAGATCTAGCACGCAGCTGATAAGAGTATCAAGAAAAACAAAACAAGATCCATAGACAAAGGTTTCTCATAAACAGAGGGAGTTGTCTATGATGCGACACTTAATCCAGTAAGCCTGGTACACTTCCATTTGCATTACCATCCATGAATTGGAAACTACATCAGATGGATGGATCCTTGATGAGGTTGAGCTTCAACAAAGTGACTTCTGATTTTCATAAAAGATCTGAGTATGATACACTACTTCTTGGGACAAGAAGTATGACAGAGGACCGATGAAGTTTTCCTATTTCAAGGAGAATATACTGTGGGATTATTAAAGAAGTATAACAGAATACAAACCCACCGTGATAGATTTAAAGAAGAAGATTGATGATGATTTAGACAAGACTAATCCACAGTTGATTGGATCACTGATGTATCTGGTTAACACCAGACTTAATTCATGCCATGCAGTGAATGTGATGAGTCAGCCGAGACAGACTCACTAGGAAACAACAAAACATGTATTAAGACACAGTTGGACATGATCCGAGATATGCCTCCAGTGTGAACTTGACTTTGCAGAATATGTCGATTCAGATTGAGTAGAAAGTACAGTGGACCGGAAGAGGACATCTGGTTGATGTTCCACCTTGAAGTCTTCCAGTGTTTCCTGACACAGCGGGAAACAAAACTCTGTGGCCTTGAGTGCACCAGAGATAGAGTATATATAGCAGTAAGTATGCAAAGCAATGTGGCTTCACAAACTTCCGACAGATTTACTTGACCATGAGATGGATACTATGATGACAACTAAGAGCCATGTGATTCCAATGTTTCCTGATGGTTCAAAACACGACGAGATGAAATACGTTCATATCAGAGATATGATACAAAAGAAAGATTGTATACTTGCAGTACCTTCCTACACCTAAGCAGACTACAAACATTTACTTGGTGAAGAACTCCTTCCGAGTTAAGAGGGAGTATGAATGACCTTAGCCAAAATCAAAACTCAGAGTACACTGGTATGAGACTTGGCTTGATGGAGAATGCCTCCCTAACTGAGAGGGAGTGTTAATGATTGCAGCTATAGGAGGCATCCTCCAGCCTACAAACCTGTGAGATGTGGAATATAGCAGCTATGTGAAGTCTTAGTCTCAGTTTACAAACCTGAGAGAAAGCCCCTAATAAAGGGTTTGTGGTTCCAGCCTGGGACAGGGGCTAGGAATGTATATAGCCTCCTCCATGATGTGAGAGAGAAGAACTCCAGATGATTATCTGATGTAAGAGCGATCTGTTGAGTTAGAGAAATCCCGAAAAGCATTGGGCACATCATCATGAGAATAAGAACGAAGATGATGTGATGGCCTCCTCTGAATAGCATCAAAGTTGATGTGAAGACTCCAGATGATCCTCCTCTCGGTAGCAGTGGGAAAGCAGATCTGTAGAGCAGACGTGACTATAGCTAAGCATAAGTGCACGTGTGAGGACCTAGTTCATCTGTGTAATGCTGTGACTCAGGTCTATGACATCCCTATGGATGTAGCCCCTAGTGGATGAGCACTAGTGGGTGTATCAGATCCTTTGCTATATATTGTTCAAGAGTCAGACCTACCTTTAACCCTAGTTATTGTGTAAAGGGTACAGGTCAGCCCTATCTTATTGTGTCTAAAGATAAACTGTAAAAGATAATTAATATTAATAGTAATAGTAATAGTAATATCAATTATTATAATAATAAACAATTAATATGTCTAAGTGAGGTTGGCCCTATTGTGCCAATAGACACTTCAGTTGATAGGATAAGTCTAATATAAGTAAGATGAAATCTTTCATTTGCAGACACACACTCGCTTGTAAGTTTTGGAAATTTTAGCTAGTACACTTCTTGGTAAAAGTTGTGCACCTCTCTTGGGCGCTAGGGTTTCTAGGTTTTGGGCACCCTCTTGTGTGCTAGGATATTCTTGGTGGTGAAAAGGTCTTCTCTTGAAGAGTATAGCAAAGGATTTGCCTGGGTTTTTCTCCCTTGTTTGAGAAGGGTTTCCTAGGATATATCTTGTGTTCTTGTGCATGGTGCTTCTTCATGTGATCTTGGTTGCTGCAGCAATTATGGTTATGGTTAATTGCTAAAATGAAATGAACTTCATATTTAGCCTAAATGCTATGAAAAACTAACAGTGGCAAGGCTTGTGAGGAGCTTGCTATGTATACAGGTTCCATTGTATTGTATTACTTGTTGTATCTCTTGCTTTGATCATCATTATATAGATATATATCCCAAACTGGTTTTCCCTGGGGGGGGTTTATCCAAGGTCATGTTGACCAAAAATACCTGTGTCAAATTTATGCATACTTAGAAGTGTAGATCATCATTTTAAAGTTAAAGATCTAAAGGTAGTGTTATGTGTTTTAAGTTATATTGCATGTGTTAACGTTGAGATAAGAAAACACTTGCAAGGGCACCTTAAAAGAGAACTTAACCTTCAAAACATTGAGCAAAAAGTGGGATGACTGTTTGCTGTCCTAAAACAGCAAAAGAAGACAGCCATACAGTTGAAACTTAGAGCCATACTAAGGTCAAGGACAGACCTTAGATGGCAGCCTCATAGGACCTCAAAAAATCTACATGGTATCAGAGCCAAAGGTAGATTAGACTTGCTGATTTTGGAGCACTTTTGTGGTAGGTTTGGCGAGGTTTTATTTCAGATTTGTTGGCTGTTTTGGACAGCAAGTGTACAGTCCAAAACAGTGGGTAAACTTCAGATCTGAAGGTACCTCACATTCAGTGCCAGTTGGACAGCTCAAGGCAGATTTTGGACAGCCAGTTTACAGTGTTTGTGGACAGTTGTGAGCAGATTTGTTGGGCTGATTTTTGACACTTGTGGACAGCCTCTTTTCACACCTGCGTGGATAGGAGTGAGACTGTAGAGTTCGACCTCTTTTCACACCTACTGACTAGGAGTGAGGTCGTGGTTTCACTTGCCTCTTTCCACACCTGTGTTGACAGGAGTGAGGCAATGTTCCTTTGCATTGGGGGCATCAGAGTGAGCGCAGTGTGACAGACATGTCGGTATCTCAGATGCGTGTGGAGGACAGACTAGTCGGGGCTAGCAAATGGTCGCCTTGGAAGGCGAGGATGGTCTTTGTCTTAGAGGACCTCAAACTATGGGACATAGTCGAGGCAGTTGTTCCTCCCATTCCTGTCACTGCTCCCGTCTTGGTGGAAGAGTTCAAGAGGATGAACAACAAGGCAAAGAGGATCATTTGTGATGCTGTGAGAGATCACATTATTCCCCACTTGACTAGGAAGACTTGTGCATTCGAGATGTGGGCATCTCTGTGCAAGTTGTACGACAGCTCTAATGAGAACGAAAAGATGGTTCTTCATGACCGACTCACGGGCATTCACATGCTCGAGGATGAGTCGGTTACTTCATTCCTTGGTAGATACACTCAGATCAGAGACGAGCTTGCAATCGTCGAAGAGGTTGTGAACCCTAACTCTTTGGTGAGGCAAGCTATGAATAGCTTCACCAAACCGTGGGGTCCATTTGTACGGGGCATTGTTGCCAGGGAGGTCATGCCTACATGGGAGAGGATGTGGGATGACTTCGTCCAGGGTGTTGAGGATCTTGCTCTTTGGACAAAGGGCAAGACGAAGACCGGCCGTGGAGATCGAAAAGGTCCCAAGTTTGGGGCCCCACAATAGAGAGGAGAGAGCAGTAGCAGTGGGCAGAGGAGAGACATGAGCACAGTGAGATGATTTGCTTGTGGAAAGATGGGTCACTATGCAGGACAATATCCCAACAAGAAGAAGAAGAAGCAGGATGTGTCAGCAGCGACAGCAGAGGAGATAGAGTTCAGTGATCAGTTTGCGAGAGAGTGTGCATTCGTGACTACCTTGTCTGCTATTACACCATCCAGCACTAGATGGGGAGACAGAGTTGATGAGGACCGACTGACTCACAGCAATGATTCAGAGGGAGATGAGACTCAGGGTCCCTAGACATCTTCAGAGTGGGTGACTGGTCCACCCAGTATAGCTACAGTTTTAGAGCAACCGAGTAGACAAAGAGTTGGTGCTACAGCTTCAAGCTTGCATGGAGACCATATCCATGGAGGGTTAGCTTCTATTTCTTATAGGGAGCATGTTATATGGAGGAGGGGCACATCTACTAGAGGAGGGTGCATTTATTTCCTTCATTTGCTCACCAGGAGAGGAGGACTTGGAGCCTTGAGATGAGGTCGGTTGCATGAGGAGGCTAGAGGGAGGGCGCATGCTTTCATGGTGAGAGATATCCAGCTTTGACCTCTATTATTTTATGGTGATCATATCTGCTAGGAGGAGGGCGCACCTGTGGAGTGGGTTGACAGCTACCTGGTAGGACCATCACTTGGAGGAAGTCAGTTCTAACAGTTTCAGTGGAGAGGAAGCACAAGAGAGCACATTCCTGTGGAGGGATTTCTTCATTGGGTCAAAGAGGAGCTAGAGCGCTTCCTTTCAGTGCAGAGAGCAACAAAGGGAGAGGGCGCACCTGAGTTTGGGCACATCTCTCTCTGGATCTTGTGGCAAGGCTTGTGAGGAGCTTGCTATGTATACAGGTTCCATTGTATTGTAGTACTTGTTGTATCTCTTGCTTTGATCATCATTATATAGACATATATCCCAAACTGGTTTTCCCCGGGGGGGTTTTATCCAAGGTCATGTTGACCAAAAATACCTGTGTCAAATTTATGCATACTTAGAAGTATAGATCAGCATTTTAAAGTTAACGATCTACAGGTAGTGTTATGTGTTTTAAGTTATATTGCATGTGCTAACATTGAGATAAGAAAACACTTGCAAGGGCACCTTAAAAGAGCACTTAACCTTCAAAACATTGAGCAGAAAGTGGGATGATTGTTTGTTGTCCTAAAACAACAAAAAAAGACAGCCATATAGTTGAAACTTAGAGCCATACTAAGGTCAAGGACAGACCTTAGGTGGCAGCCTCATAGGACCTCAGAAAATCTACAGGAAATCCATCTGATACATTCCATCTGATGGCCACTGCGTATGATCACTATGAACCCCTCAAATTCCTCTATTACGATCCCTCGCCTCTCCACCATGGTTGCATCTATAAAATTGTGGGATGCCCCACTGTCAATCAACATTGTAACCTTGTGCCCCTGCAGGACTCCTCTGACCCTGAATGTGTGGTACATAGGAAGTCTTGACATGGATGCCATAACAGGGCCTTTAGCCCCAGCCTATGATGTCTCCTCACCTGATGCCTGGGGTCCCTGTTCCTGTTCCGACCCCTCATCCTTTGTATCACTGTCACTGTCGGAATAGACCTCGATGTAGTCGGCCTTGCCCACTGTGTCCTTCCCTGCACACCTGTGTCCTGGAACCCAAGGATCCTAATAGCTTAAACATAGCTTCTTCTTCCTTGGCTCCCTTCCGGTCTCCTCATCCAATCTCGGTTTTCCTGCCCAATCCTTCTGAAATGGTTTGGCTTCCTTGTTCTTCTGGGGGAAGGTGGGTTTAAGAGGGAACCTGCTCTTAGGAACAACATCCTGCATGTCTCTAGCTCTGCTGACTGCATCCTGCAGGGTGGCTGGCTTACAAGCCTTGACCCAGCGATGCAAGGGTTCAGATAACCCCTCAACAAACAACATCACCAGTCGTGCCTCAGATATGTCTGCCACCATCACTGTTAATCGCTGGAACTCGGAGATAAATGCCTCAGGGCTACCTGTCTGTTTGAGCTGAGCCAGCTCTCGAAAATGAATCTCCGGGTCTTTCCTATCAAACCTCTCGATGATCCTCTCTGTGAAGTCGAGGTATGATGTGATGCCTGCATGACCCAGCGTCACTAAACCATGGTACCACCACTCATGGGCCTCGCCATCTAGGTGTAGAGTAGCCAATTAAATGGCCTCTATCTCTGGCATCTGTTGTAGCTGGAAATTTGTGTCCAGCTTCTGTACCCAAGTCCTTGCTGAACATTTTGAGGACCCGTCAAAGTTGGGAATGGTCACTCTCCCCAGTGTCTTCTGAAGCTCATTGTTGGGTGTCCTTTTTGCCCCCTCTAGGTCGATTCTTCTGCTTAAGATGGCAAAAGTCAGTGAAGGACATAGTTGCCTGAAAGTCATTGCCCAACCTCATGTACTCCTCCAAATAGGTCAAGTAAGAGTCATGCTACTCTGTTGGCCCCTCTGGTGCGACCTCGCCACTCAAGAATTGTGGCATGGTGGGTTTGGGTGTCTTGATGTATAAGTGAGGATGGCTCTCCATGGTAGTGTGAGAATGAGTCCCTTCCCTGTTGTTAGAGCCCCTTTCACCATTCTAATTTGTTTTAGGTTGCCCTTCTATGGCGTTAAGTGCTAGCTACCCCAATAGGTCCATCATCATCTTTTGGCCCTTGGCCAAATCGTTCCTCATCTGGAAGAGGTTGCCAATTCATGGATCTTCTTCTTCCCCCATGTGCTCCTTCCCTTTACCTGCTCCAGAACGTGCTACTCCTTCTTCACCCAACACCCCTTCTTCTCTATGCCCTTGAGGAGGTTCTTGAGATCTATACCTACGCCTCCTGTATGTGACGTTTCTGTCGTCTCTCCCTCTCATAAAACTTACTCAAATCTGCCCTCAAACCCCACAGTTGTCGAGGAACATGCTCTAATACCACTATAAGATTCCCCAGTGAAATCTTAGCTAGAAATCAACTTGTTTTCTTTGTGAGATTTCGTCAAACACTTGGTTGTATAGTGTTGTTGGATGTTTGCTAGTGTAGAAGTTTAACCACAGTTTGCAGACCCTCTTTTTCTTTTAAATATATTTGTCACCCAATATATAAATGACAACGATCTAAAATAAGAAATACTCAGCCCAGTTGTAGCTTACAATGAAGTACCAAAATGAAATCTCAAGATGATTTTGCATTAACTATTGTACCAGCCGACATACACTAAATAAACCAACAAGCAGTACAATAGAAAAATGTGAGGAACCTGATATATCTTCCTGTAGGTTGTCTCTACAATTCTTGAGATGAACAGGCATGTAAATGACTGTTACACATGTCACCAAACTCAGCAATTAACTCCCATCAGACAATATGACTAAGCTACAATAGAAATCGACCCTTTCCTTGAGCAAAGAGGTCTGTCGATGCAACAATAACACCAGTCCGTTCTGGCAATAAAGTTGCTCCCAAGCAGTGGTATTTTCGGTCCCTAGCTGCAGAATGCGCCCAGCAAACAAATAGCATTGTCTAGCGTCAAAGGGGAGAGCCCAACCACAAAGAAATGTGTCGAGAATAACAGTCAGCCTGTCCAGCTATGGAAATATGCTTCTAGATGTAGATAAATGCGCCCAGACTAGAGTATAAAGTGCCCAGAAGATGGAATATAGCACCCAGCAATCATAACTCGATTCTCTTCTGAAGATTTTGCCCAGTAATAGAGGATTCGACCCAGAATGAAGGGAGAATGCGCCCAGCAAGTATAAAAATGACCAGCAGTAAAATAATGCACCCTTCGTATGGATGGCGCCCAGCAATAATAAGGAAATTTCCCTTCAATGGAAAATCCGTCCCCAGTAAACAATCCCAGCCGCCACACCAAAGAAAATCGACCACCAACTTAAGAAACTCAATTGCAATAAGATAATGCTTGATAGCAATGAAGTTCACTGAAGAAATCTAAAGTGATCTCTTCCCCAAGGCTAGCTAGGGTGTATAGTTTCAACACCGAAACCAGAAGCAATGAAGGGTTTCTTGAAAACCCTAGACTCTCTTCTCAAGAGCTCTCCAAAATCTTTTTCTCAAATGACAATGACAAGAATGAGAGGAAATTCCCCATTTTTCCCTTTTATATTCACTTGAGCCTTTTTCCCCCTCCTTTATAATTTAAATGAAATAAAATCCACTTTAGTGGGTTTCTCACTTTATAATTTTAAAGTGACTTTTTAATTAGCCTAGGACCCTGGTCCCCTCTTTCCCACTTTTACTTTATAAAGTTCTCCTAGGCGAAATATGTCCCCTAGTTCACTTTTCCTCCTTAGCCCACGGGAACTTAATTAGGCTAGCGGAATTCTCCCCTTGTGACTCTTAAGCGGATGGGGACATTAGAAATTGGCATACACAATTGCTGAGAAAATAGAAGAAAAGAGAAGCAGGAGAGAAAGAATGGAAGAATTCTCATTAACCAAATGAATGAATGATAATTTACACATGATATACTCTGTATAACTCAACCAATGCGCACTAGAGGAGAAGCCAATGCATCATAGTGGTGGTCTAGAATGATCTGGACACACACCAACAGTTACGGGAGTAAACTTCCACCTAGTCTAGTCTCTCGAGCAGTTACAGGAGTGAACTGCCACCTAGCTGAGTTAACTAGTCTATCGATCTTCAGTTAACTAATTGAAACACAGTGAAGTGAGGAGGAGATCAGGGAATCATGAGTAATGCACTAGTCTGGTGATGATCCCAGGGACAATGTGCATTAGCTGGTGATGATCCCAAAGCTGCATGGTGATAATCCCAATGTGGCATCTAGACTCCACTCAACTGATCAAACTGAAGTGTGAACTAAAGAGAATATTCTACTAGAGGAATATTCTCCCTAAAATATAGGAGACTGAATAATGACTAATAAACATAGGGAAAACCTTAGGAAAAAGAAATCCTAGGTGTGTGTGAAGTATCTTCAACATGAGAGACATTTCATTGTCCTCGAGATCCCTGGGCGAGCATCTACAAGGTTCATGATTGGCTTTTATCTTTTTCCAGCTACAAGCCTCTAGGCCTTCAGCCCCTTCTTCCCATGAAATGAGGGACAATCCCTTCTTGGGACAGGATACCCGAAAATCCCAAAAGGTAAGGAGATGAGGGGGTGAAGTGTGGAAAGTGACAAGAATGGTCGGGAATGGCACGATGACTCGTCAAGTGGACCTCCCAGTAGCAAACCTATCCCTAAGAGTGACTCACTTACTTGGGCAAAGAGCCTAATATCCAAGAAAACGTTACATAATCAAAAGCAGTTATAGATGCAACAAACTCAAATGCCTCAAATATTGAAATGACACTCACCATGATACCTGGCTTGTACCTCATGGAGCAAGACCCAATGTCTTCTCGAAGCCAGTTGATGTGGTGGATATCGTCGTGATGAACCTGGAACTGTGGTGGCGAGGTGGGTCTCTGTTTGTGTAAGTGGACATTGTTGATCAAGTTGTCTCTCAGTACTCCATGTCTGCAACCTGAGGGCCTCGCGACATCATCTTCTTAGTTATCCCTAGGAGTTGGGGATAACAAGATCCACAAGGAAGAACAAAGCATGGCACCAAATAATCACCAAACCATGAAAGGAAGAAGGAAGGAAACCCTCGAACATCTTCCTTCCAAGTGGTAAACTTACCCCTCAAATGGATCAATCGTAAAGCCTTGTAGAAGCCTTCAGCATTTCACCATTAATCTTTATGCACCAAATAACAACCAAAATATGGAAGCTTCAAGAATTGACAAAATTCATCCACAAAGAAAGAACCCTTTACACAACCATATGCTCCAAGAAAGATATGTCAATTTAGCTCCAAGGAGTGGAAGCTCCAAAAATCCAACCATGAGTACAAATGAGGAAGCGCATCTCTTTATATAAAGTGATGCTCACTTTCCTTTAAGATAAAATAATATCATCTCATGGGAGATCCTTAGATCTAGGCGAAAGAAAAGTAAAATACACATTTCCTACAATTATCTAGTCAAAATGCAATAAACATGGAGTGGTCAAGCCACATGTACAATGATCCCAATGAAAAATCCCCCCAAGAGAGGGATGTCTCCATAAGGTAGGGAAGAATGAGTGTCCAAGGTGCAATGTTAGCCTCCAAATGCCCCCAAAGTGTGTAGATGCTTCACAAACTCCTCAAAGTGTGCAAGTCAACCCTCCTAAGTTTCCTCCAGGGTGGACGTATGGGCCTTCAAGGTGAAAACATCCTCAAAAATCATGAACAAAAACCTTCAAAGGGGGTGGCCCCTCAAAACCAGCTCCAAAAATCAAGTGTGAAATCTTTAAGGCGAAACATCCCTCATCAAATGTGTAATGCAAAGCCCCTAGGGACCCTCTAATGTGGGTGCATGGTTCTCCATGGTGACAAGGGGTCAACAAGTAATGAAGTAACCCTCCAAGAGTGAACGACCTCTCAAAATCAGCTCCTAGATACCACATGTGAAGTCAACAAGATGCAATAATCCTCCCCAAAACATGATAATCACTTTCTCAAGTCATGGGGGACCCAAGGATACCCATATGTGCCAAATAAGACACCCCATGCAATCTCCAAGGTGGACGTCCCCCCAAGTGATGTGACACATGCCTCAAAATGAATGAACAAAGTGAAAATTCCAAATTCTAGAACATGTCATGGCATGAGAAGCCCCGATACAAGAAAAATAGCTCAAAATTGTTTTTTACCAATGCCTTTGGACTCAGGATCTGCCTCGTGATATGTGAATTGCATTGGGAACCGTGAAGATGCCCAAAAATCTGAACGAAGGTCGTGCCATGCTCAAACCCTGAGGTGATTCAACAATGGTATTATGCATCATCAAGCACTACATCCCATGATCAACCAACATGCCATCAAAACCCTCTAGCTCAGCAAGATACATGAAACCAAGTGCCCCAATTGTCCACGGTTCAAAATGCCAAGGGTAGTGAAGAAATTCACTAAGAGTGCCCCTATGCCAAAATAAGCGATATCAAAACCCATTGTTTGATCCTATTAAAATGCTAAGTCATGGGAAGCATCTCGTCCAAGAAGAAGATGTATGTACAAAACGATAAAGGAGCTGTAACCACAGCTCTTTTCTCCCAGCAGCAAGGGGACTATGTTGATCCAATTCATCTAAGGACAGAATCCGCATCAGTTCGGCCTGAAATCTTTGATCATCAAGTTATGTTAGTTGCAGCCAGCAAACTTATTGGGTTGTTTGACAGTCAAGCATATGAGGACATTTTACTGAATCAGTTGAGTGCATGACTGGTTATATTGGCATTTGAATATACCAATTGATTTCATAGAGTTGACCGACTAGCATTTTGATTCCAATGATTGGTCTCATAGAATTGACGAATTATATCCATAGTTGCACTAGCTGTTTGATTGTATTTATCTATTATGTCCTTTGTTAGGCTAGGTTGTTAGGTGTCAGTAAGTTCAAACACTCTTGGTGTGGTTTGGATTGAACATTGAATCAGTTTTTGAGTCAAGCTTGTGAGTCTTGTGTCAGTTTGTTTTTCAAGGGTTTTGAGTGTGGTTTGTTTCATAAGTGCTCATGACACAATCTTCCTAATCAGAATTGTAAGAGTCAAAGCAAGGGGTATTCTGATATATACACCATGTAATCAGAAATGAGTCGGTTTTCTTGAGGTTATGAGGTCAAAAGAGTCATAAAGTCATTAATGTACATCTAAAGCTTGGTCAAAGGATATTTTTGTCCAAAATTGCAGGTTTTAATGCAAGCATGGAGTTCTGGATTCCCAGCATCCTGTAAGCTAAGTTACCAGGATACGGATACGGATCCAGAAACGGATACGGATCCGCTAGGTTTTTGAAAACCCAGGATCCGGATACGGCGAGGAAACTGCAAGTGCAAACAATATAAATATATTTTTATAATTTTAAAAAATAAAAACTATAAATTTTATAATATATAACTTATATATATATATATATATATATATATATATATATATATATATATATATATATATATATATACTAGATTAATACACTTAGAAATAACTTATTATTTATAAGTATTAAACCTTAATTATTTATACAAATTAAATTGTAAACATTCTTAATAGTTATGAATATTAAATAGTTAATAATTAATCTTAAACATATCATTAACTATTATAAACATATATTAAACATAAACCATAATTAAATTAAACATAAACATAAACTTTCGAATAATTTGGTTTTGTGCAACCTCATTTCTGTCGAGCTAATGAATAGCCTTGCCGGCTAATAAATACGTTTATAAATAATAAATTAAAGGTCCCAGCACACATTAATAGATAGGTCTGCATGTGGTATTAATAATCGCCCTTGCCCCCGACTGGTCCGACCGGCACACCCCTTTGTCGACTCTTTGATCTTGCCACGGGAGAATCTTGCAAACGTAGCAGTGCGTGACCTTTGATTTTGCCGTGGGAGAATTTTGCCGACAGTAATAGTGCCCGAGTGAGCGGATCCTAGGCGGATCCAGATCTGAATCCATATCGAATCCAGGGATCCACCCTAGCCCCACGGATCCGGTAATACAGCGCCGCAAGGGGATATTGTCCCCAAGTTGAAGCTAATGTTATCGCATGATCAGTGCCTGATACAAGATATCTTTAGTTCAGGACAAGCATGTTGTCGAGTGCTTCCATGACATCGTGTTGCTATTTTTAGATATTTCTATTTTTTAAAATGCATATCTACAGGCATGTCTATTTTTAGACATTGTTATTTATGGGCATGGGCATTGCTATTTTTGGACAAGACCACTCCCATTTTTTGCATACTATTATTTCTAGACATAGGGGTGCATTCTAAGAATTGTATTTTGTGAGTAGAACTGCTATATTTAGTTGTTAGTATTTTTAAACATTACTATTTTTGGAAAGCTAATTGATTCATGCATGCAAGGCCAAGCTAATTTCAAGACAAGATTTGAACATACCTGTAACCAAAGACAGCTTCTTAAAAAGTATGAATTTGTATATGAGGTGAGAGCGATGCACCTTCATGAAAATAAGGTTAGCACTCCAAGGATGATATATTTAGCACATCAACGAGACTAATTTAGTGCCTTCATGTTGACAAATTCAGTACCTCACATGTGGATAATATAGACACTTACTTGAGGACAAATATAGCAGATAAGATAATTGTCTACAAAAGGGATAAGAGGAATTAAATTTACCTCTCCTCATGAAATCAATTTAGTCGATGCATGAGTATAAGTCAAACTCAACATCTAGATAATGTAGCAAACATAAATGCACAGATATAGAAATAATTCAGAAAGAATCAAAGCACAAGGGATAAGATCAACCAATTGTCACCGATGTTGTTGGGCATTTGGTTAGTTCCAAGCCAGCAGGTTCCTGATTCGAATCCCCGTTAAGTGAGGCGCATTAGTGTATGTCAACCGGTTTACTAGGGATGCCATCCACAAATCTGGGGAAGCATCTCTTGGATTTCCCTGCATTGTTTTTGTTAGCTTTTGGGTTGGTCCAGAAGTGTCTACAGTGTGTTAGGGGTGCACTTCATGTGATGTGGGGTGCATAATGAATTCCTCGCCCCTTGTATCTTATATTGTTTCGGTTGATTAACATTTGGAGAGCTTATTAAGGCAAATGCTTGTCCTTGGGATATGTACTAGAGGAGTCACACTTCTTGTAAATCTAGTTATCTTATGTGGTAGTTGACATCTTCTTGTTGAGATTATGTACCTTGGGAAGTGTTCCCCATGTGTTTGTGAGCTCCTAAACACATGTGGGAAGTACTATGTACTTTGTGCCTTGTACTTTATGTCTAATTTCACTTTGACTTAGGAGATTTAAGTCAAAAGTGAAATTTGGTCATTTTAGCCTAAGTGACTATTAATTCACTTTGTGGGTGAATTAATAGTCACTTAGGGAACTTAACCCAAAGTGGGTTTGAGAGTGAGATTATTATGGGATGATCTCAACCTTTGATTGGACTTGAGATAGGATGATCTCAACGGTCCATATTTTAGGTTTCCTTATGGAGGTTCAAGAGGGGCACAAAGGGCAAGGAGGAGCTCATTCACTCATTTGTTCACTTGGATAGTTTGAGAGAGAGCATGAGCATGAGATTTTCCATGGAGGCAGCCAGCAAGCTTAGGTCCTCTATTATTTAGTGGAGAGGTTCTTGCTTGGAGGAGGGTGCACTTGGTGAGGAGGGTGCATCATCAGCAAGGAGGACTTTTCAGAGCTCAAATTGTAGTGAGGTTTGTTTCAGAGGGAGGCTACATCTCAGTATCAAAGCACTGTGGGAGGGTTTCTCCATCAGAGCTTCCAGTTGGCAAAGAGCTCAAGTTCAGTGGTCTTGACAGCATTTATGGAGGGTGCACCTTCCTAAGGCGCACTTGCTTCAATTGGACTTGTGTTGCATCTTGGATCAAGCTGCTATTGTATCAGGTTCTTCTATATATTGTACCTGTTATATTCCACCTTCTATTCTCCCTATATATACACATATATTCCAAACTGGTTTTCCCTGGGGGGGGTTTATTCAGGGTCATGTTGACCAAAAATACTTGTGTTCCTTTTCATGTATGTTAGAGTTTAGAACTACAGTATTTTCAGCAGTAAAGATCTATAGGTGTGTTACATATATTTTGGTATGCATGTGCTAACCCTTGGTGAAAAAAACTACATGCTAGAGCACCTAAATGGCCTATGTAACCATAACAAATCAGCGAAGAAGTTACTGAACAGTTTGTTGTCCTAAAACAGCAGCAAACCATTGTTAGACAGTTGAAACTTAGAGCCAACTTGAGGTCAAAGACAGACCTAGTTGGCAGCTTGATAGGACCTAGAAAATCTTCACTTCTACATGGACACATGTTGAAGAGGATGGATGCTTAGCATATGTGGTTGAGCTATCTTGTAGAGGAGCACCAGGCATGAAGAGGAAGGGTGCTTCATCCTAGGAGCATCAAGACCATGTGGCACACGGGTGGAGGTAGACAACTTCGCTTGAGGGAGTCTTGATTGGAGGGTGCTCCACTAGAGACTGCTTGTGGACCTAGTTTCACACATGTGGAGGAGGAGCATTGAGCTTGGGAGCATGTCTTGGACAACATGTAGCCTTGTGATGAGGAGAGCTTGACATGTGGAAGCTTAGCTTGAAGAGCACTCCACTTGGGAGGCGGTGCCCAACAACCCAGTGACATGTATACTCTCCTAGTAGAGGAGCACACCACTTGTGCACCTGGTCTAGTGACTAAGAGTAGTTTGATGTGGACCTAATCCACTTTTCTATTGTTGGCCTCCCTCACCTATCTTATACCAAGAGAGGAGAGAGCCTTTGTCATAACAAACTATTCAAGTATGTACTTGTAATCTTGATGTACTTGTCTTGGCATCTTTGTGCTTGTGTGATACAAAGGTAGAAGACTTAAAGTTTGTGTGAAGTAAAACACTTGAGAAGAATTGGAGAACTAAGGTTTGTCTTGAAATCTTGGTGTGAGTTAAGCCTAGGGTTTGTGGAATGAAACCCTACAACAAGATTTGTAGTGTTTGGATGCAAGTGGAGTTTGTGTGATACATACTTCGTGAATCTCCTTGATAGCTTGTGGGATGCAAGTGGGAAATCCAAGGGTGGACTTGGTGTTGACACTAGTTTGTTGTGGAGCCTTTGGTGTTACTAGATATCTTGGTGGGATGCCTTGCTAGGCCTTTGTATAGCTGGTTAGGTTCGTTGTTGATGTTGGATGCCCTAGCTAGGATTTGGGAAGCAATTGAAAGGTCCTCTCTTGGGATGAGATGATGTATGCACTTTATCTTCATTTGTGTAATATATGAAGTGTACTATTGTTGTCCTCTATTTATATGTTGTACAGATGAAATTAGACTTTGGTTTCTCATTGTTATGAGTAATTTCATGGTTGTTTTAATGAACTAATATGTTAGGTATTTTAGCATGCTTAGATGAAGCTAACAAATAGATTTAGGGTTGTTATAAGTCCATTGTTATATAACTAAGTTTCGGATCTGTGTGTTGGTTGAGATTGTTCCCTAACCACTATGATATTCATCTCTCCTTCCAATACATTTTCAATGTCTATCTTCTTGAGCTTGCCTAGTAAAACGTTGGATAGTACTAAAGTATATGCTACTGTAATATATATTTCAGATTCAGCCATAAGGATTAAAATTCTATGAAATAGATACAGGGAATCTCAAGTCAATGCAATGAAATTTCTGAATTTGTTTTAAAGCACAAATTTCCAAAATTTCCACATGGTATCAGAGCTGGTTTGATTGATATTGATATCTTGGTGAAGAAAGATTTGGATATTTCAGTGGTTTTGTGCCTAGATGAGGCACTTTCCCTGTGATAGGTTGTTGGGTATGAAACTCGTATGCACTTGGGAGAAGCGCTTGAACCCCTAACGGGGAGAAGTGCTTGAACCCCTGACGTGCAATCTACTTGTTTTGCTATCGGATTTGCTTTGAGGTGTGCTTCATATTTGCAGGGATGGCTACTCTCAATCCTAGAAAGTGTGACCAGCTATAAGGCGCTTCCAATTTTACACCTTGACAGTACTGGCTAACAATACTATTGGAAGAGGTTACGCTTTTGGAGCATGTTCAGAAAGAGATCATTGAACCTACCTGTTATCCCCCACTTTCAAGGATAACTAGGAGATCATGTCTCGAGGCCCACAGGTCCTCGACATGGAGTACCGAGAGCAGCATTGACTTTAGCATGGCCATGGAGGGCCCACCTTTTCTTTCTTCTAGCACCTTTATCTTGTCAGCAGCAGCAGCATCCACCACCATCGGCTTGGTCCTGTGTCAGAGAAGGTTCTTGCTCCATGAGGTAATTAGTCCAGGTATCATGGTATGTGTCACTTTGATCATCAAAACCATTGAATGTATGAATCTGATTCCTTTTATTTCTAACAACTGCTTGGATCTTACACTTGCCCACTTGACCATGTTTGGGGGGATTGACAGGGTGCCCTAGCAAGCCTGTGTCTCTAGGTTTTGGTTTGCCACTGGGGGGAATTTTTGAAAAGCCATCATCCGCTCCCATCATAGTACCACTTTTCCATCTTGTTTCCCGCTCACCTATCCCATTCCACTTGTCCAAACATTGGGTTGACCTATTTTCAGGATTGCACCTTATCTCGTGGGAAGAAGGGGCTAAAGGCCCAGAAGGTAAAAGCAAGCTGGTAAAAGATAAAAGCCTAAAAATAAAACCTCAAGATGCTTTGCCCAGGGATCCCCGAGAAACCAATAAAAAGCTTCTCAGCAAGAAACAAGAAGGACCCGAAAAAATAATAAAACAAGCCCTAACCAGAGGATAGGGGATCTCATCACGAGCCAACCTATTAGATCCATGGGTATCTAACAATATGACATTGCCATTAGCTGGTCACCACGCCAGGGCAGTGACTCTTGGTTGCATGGCCAAGGGAAAGGGGGTCTCATCACAAGCCAGCTTTCTCATTTCTGTGAAAATACTTGTGGGTAACGTTGTCACCACTGGTCACCATGCCAGGGCAATGTCCCCTGATTAGCTCTTGAACAAAAAAGCAATAAAAGAATAAAAGAATGAAGAATAAAAGGCAAGAATGGGATTGGAAAAAATGCATCCATGACAGGTACAACTCGCCTTCTACAAAGGCACCCAAAGGTGACATTTTTTGCATCCTTAGCCCACACTGCAGCTACATGTTTGGACATCCCCTGACCACATCACCCACTTACATGGCTTGGATGAGGTTTCTTCCAGGAACTTTCCTTCTTATGTGGACGCTAGCCCAATAGGACACCTTGTCTTTTTCTCCAGACTTGTATTGTAGGCTTGTGTAACGTCTTTGAGTTGTTAACTGATGTATTAGGGATTTTATGCACATGTTTAATAATATTGATGATGAGATGTGATTGACATTGTTATGAGCCTTGTGACCGATGAGCCCATGGAGGGCGTAGCTTTTGATGTGCAGGACCATGCTCAACGAACAGGTACCATTTTGGACCGGTACACATGGGGAGATGATCAGTTCGGACCTCATGGGGTTGAAGAGCCCATCAGGTGGATGCTGAGACCCCATTAGGAGGCAAAGACATGATAGAGATGGTCAGGGGCTTTGCACTGAAGAAGAAGAGGACGTTCCACCAGAGACACCCCGGCAAAGCTTGACATAGGGGGGATGGCCCTTTTTCAGTGGAACGTTAGCCTTGGAAGGCCTAGGACGTCACCATCTTGACCATGACGTCACCCAGCATCATGGACGTCTTGGGAGGCAGACTAGGCAGCATTGGCACGTGTGGCAGGTTGGAGAAGCCCAAGGAGGGCTAATGTTTTTCTCCAGAGTGCCCCATTTGCCCTAAAAGGGTTTAACGTCTCCCTTAAAGGGGCTTATTACTTCTTTTCAGCTTGATTAGGGTTTAGATTTAACATTTTAATGTAAAATAGTATGATTTTAGTATTTTGGCCTTGTCGGCCTTTTACATGACCTAAAATGTAAAATGAGGTCATGGAATGGTATAAATGAAGGATTTTCACCTTCATTTTTTCATCACAACTTACTCATTAGTGAGGTCTGAAATTTGCACCCTCACTTGGGTTATTGGTTGATTTAGTGATGCCCACTTGTTGAAGGAGGATTATTTTGGCATGTTTTGGCATTTCTCTTGAAGGAAGGTGTTACAACTAGGGTTTGCATTGACATTTCTTGATGAATTGTAAATATTTTTCTGCAAAACTTCTTGATTGAATGGTTGTAGTTTAATTTCTTGCATATGTTTATGATTTTGCTGAACAAAACCCTAGGTGACAAGCACACAAGTAGGTCCTTGTCTCATGTCCCCTTTGAGAGAATTTTTTAGACATTGAAGAAGAAGAGAGCCTAGTCGTTGCTACACTCTCTCTCTCTCTCTCTCTCTTCATTTATTGCTAGCCCTACTATCTAGAGGCCAAGAAGAGAGAGACGTCTTAAGCCTAGGTCTACTACAATTGGGGTCGTTTTCTCTCTAGGGTTTACTGAAAAGGCCTTGTTGTAGCAACACCTTGCTTCATCAAACCCTCTAGTTTTGGTTTTATGCTTCATCTTTCAGCTAGTCGTTTTTCCATTGAGTTAAGGAAGGAGGAGAGAGCACCGAGGCCTAGTTTACCTACACCAAGGTGAGCCTCTCTCCCCTAGGGTTTTGACTTTGGGGCCTTGCTCTAGCAACACTCCAAAGCCTTTCCCTCAAGTCCTTGACCTTCTTACCTTGTCTCCTTCAGCTCTTGCGTCCTACACTATTGACTCCATTTAACCCTAAGGCACTGATCCTAAGACCTCATGCGCTGAACTAACCTTTATCACAAACAACTCTCAAAACTCTTTGAATCAAACCCTAACTATAAACCCTAGCCTAAGAACTAACCTAACTAACCTGTTGTTGCCGTCATCCTTGGCTATTATATCATTTGTGCAGCAAACGTTTTACTTTACAAGCAAATTGAATGGTGATTTAAGGCATTTATTGAATGAAGTGTTGATTGGTTTCATTGAATGCCATATTGTTCCAATATTTATTGGTGAAGTGATATAATTTTCATTGCTATTGATAAACATTGACTTTGTCAACATTTATTGCCAAATTGCTTATATGTTATTCAGATAGTCATCTATTTATATGAAGTACTAACCCATTGAAATAGCTTGCATATATTATTTGTTGTTGCTTTGTCCCAGGTAGGTATATCTTTGGGTGGTTTACTTTATTTTTGGTTGTTTAGCCAGGACTATTTGCTCGGTGGTGACTTGTGAGGGGGGAAATTTATCCTTGTCTTATTATCCTCTTTGCCTTCTCAAAACCCAGGTCACCGGGGACGTCTCCCCTAGGCCTTACCACCCTAAATAGAAAGAACCATCCCATTGTGGTGACATTGGGTGGGATTGGTTCTTGTTACGCCAGTTTGGCCTTCAAACCTCGAGCCTTTTATCCTTGATACAAACTGTGCGATAACATTTTGGCGCCGCTGCCGGGGAACACTGAGTCAACTCTCCTCAAGACGACACTTTTCAATAAGCCTTGCCTCTAGAAGCCTTATCTTACAAGCTTACCTGGCGCCTCCACTAGGGCGTTTTCCCTTTTTCTTTGGTAGTTTCAAGTAAACTATCTGGCGACTCCACAAACCAAAAAGAGGTTCAATAATCCTCCTTTATCTTTCAGAAGGAAGCCTCCCAAGAACTCTCCTGTTATAAAATCACTTTTCGGAAAGAGTCTTCCTTTGAAAACCATGTCTAGTTCTCAGAGCACCACTACAGCGAATCCAGCCATCTACTCTTTTCAAACCACTAGACATGTCGGCCATACCAAGCTATCCTAGGCAAATGCCGGCCAATTACGAGAAGTGGTTGCCTAAATTACCGGTACTGATGCAATTAGTGTCGAAGAGCACATGAGTAGCTTTTGGGCGTTTTTTCAGCTTCATCCCATTAGTGATGATGCTGAAGACTTAGTCATGAAGTTGTTCTCTGCTACCCTCTATGATGCTTCAAGGCGTTGGTACCTGAGCCTTCCCGATGGTAGCATTAAAACCATGGACAGACTAGAAGAGGTCTTTCTCAAGAGGTGGAGTATCAAAGAAGACCCTAACATGCTCCTTACCCGACTAAATAACCTTTGGAAACAGGGAAATGAGTCTATTCGGGAGTTCCATACTAGGTTTGAGACCTTGCTACAAAAGATCCCTGCAAGCCATCACCCGAAAGATGATTACCTTGTCCACATCTACACCAAGTCTTTCAATGGCCAATTAGGATATCTCCTCAGGGACAAAAACGCCCAATCAGTTCAAGAAGCCCAAGAGCTCACTGCTACTAGAATTGAGGCTAACCTCTTCTCATCTAAGATTGAGCCTTTCGTAAATCCAAGGGGGAGAGTGGACACCAAACCAAAGATAATCCACAATACCGAACCTACCTCAGACCTTTGTGCCAGTATAGCCAAGTTGCAAACCTCTATGGATGGTATCATGAAGAATCAAGAACAAATGATGAGTAGGATCGTCAACTTGGAAAGATCCCAAAGCCAAGCACCCAGGGTCCCGTACAAAGGGCAATTTCAAAAGGGGAACCAATTCTATAAGCCAAAGAATGAGCAAGAG
>ML819532.1:38355-50375 GCA_009831015.1 Picea engelmannii
AAACTTGATTTATGTGTTGGAATGATATAGTTTTAAACCTGTCTTTAAGACTTCATGACTTAAGATTTATAAATAAATCTTCTATCTCATAATCATCTTATCATGTGAATCAAAAATAATTTGCAAGTCATTTTTGATCACTAATAACTACAACTTTTCCTTCGAATAGATAATTCAACAAACTGAAGACGATAATAAGCATGATGGCCACTACGCCCCCGGACTTTAACTTGGAGAATGAGAGATCCCGACTGAATTCTTTCAGGCTGGTTTCAAATCTATCCTTCTTTTTGGTCTTTGATTTCTTGGAGGGGCGGAGGTCTTTACGGTTCCTAATTTTTTTTTCTTGTTCTGTCAATGGTGGAGCGAAGAGATTTGTAGTTCGGGGTTCTGTAAATGAGGAGCCATGATATGCCTTCGCACACAAATGTTGATGCTATGGAGATTGAGAATATTATGAGGCTATCTCTATATCTGAATGAGGACAATGAGAAGAGCATCGTGGCGAGTGGAATCGATCCTTGGACCTCGCCTTCGCTTTGCTGTGGTCTCTTTCCTTCCTAGGTTACCTGGCTTGAGGAGAAGTTTGTTCAGGAAATACAGAGAGAATAGTCTATCTGTCACTTCTAGATAGTTGTTGCATTTTTTCTTCGGAAGTGTATACCAAATAAGCCAAATAGATTTTGACATTTATCTTTTATTTTTTCTCTCTAGCACCACCCATTATTGATTTATGGTGTATGAAGTGACAGACTAATTTTTAACTGGACAGACTAATCCACAACTTCATTTTAATGGTGTTATTATTTTGCAGGTTTCGGCGTGGGCAGTGAAACTTCGATCAATCGCAAGCTTGTGAATTTTAAACACAACTGTAATTTTTAAAGTTTTTTTTTTTTTTTAATCACTAATTTAAAAAACAAAAAAAATTGGAAATTTTAAGAAAAATTCAAATGAATTTTTTTTAGCAAATGGGGATCCCAAGTAAAAAATTAAAGCAATTTTTTACATGTTATTTTTCTTGAAAATATTAGAGACATCCTACTTTATGATCCTCGAGATTGCCTGAAGCACGGAGGAGAGCATACTTATTCAAAACTTAACGCAAAAAACTGAAAATAACATCCTACCTACTCTATGCTAATTAGAAGTTAGAAATTAATTACTTGTAAGAAAATTTCCAATTTAACCATTTGCGTAATAGGAGCAAGAATATATTCACACACAATTTCAAAAATTAAAAATTAAAATGTATAGAAGTGTGCGAAATTAATTGCGATAAATGCGATACAGAGAAATAAGGAAGAAAACATTGAACTGTTCTGATACTCGCTTCAAACCACCATTCAATGAGGATTTCATATGTGTGATTTCCATTCTAATTAAGCTTACTTGCATTCTTTTGTTGGTCCTCCTCAATCTCCTGTTCAAATAGTTGTTTCTCATTTGATTCTTCGAGTGTCAATTCTTCTTTTGCTTCAGGAGGAGTGGCTAAGTCTTTGATTGTTATCAAGATCTCATTTTCTTGAGAAGATGAGATCTCGACTTTTGCTATGATCTGAAAGAGCTGTTCCAAGGTTATATTCATTCTAAAATCATCTTACTGGTATTCAAATCAGATACTACAAATGAAAAATTGGTACAAAGCAGTATGAAAAATTCCGAAACAATAGTACTACAAAAGTAGTGTAAAATCATAGATAAACAGGTACAAAATCAAAATCAAATTCATATGAAAGCATAAACTAATTCATAATGAAAGGAATAAAGATTTCCTAAAAGAAATAAAAGAAAACACTCTTGCAGTAAAATAAACACACTAGCAGGAAAATAAATTGCGGGAAAGTAAACACATTGTGCAGGAAAGAAAGCACGCTTGCGGGAAAGTAAATTGTAGGAAAGTAAACAAACTAAGAACAATAAGAAAAATTGTAGAAAAATTAAACACTCTTGTGGAAAGGAAAAAAAAAGGCTTTGGAGTGACCCATTAAAATGGATACGCAGGTTCTTACCTCTCGTCTTAAATTTCTTCTCCCCCTTGTTGTGTAATTAAAGGAAACTTACCTACCTAAGTTCTAATCCATTTAGCACCTCCCTAGTAATGATGCCAAAATGTCGAGCGATTTATATGCTAATGGATCTGACATAAAATTTTCAACCCAGGGCTCATAAGCTTCGAGGTGCAAGCGGAATATATGCAGGATGAAAGCAAGCTAACCTAATATAATTATTGAAAAAGAAACACACAACTAAAATTGAATTGCATAAAATAAATGAAAGCATGAAATTGCATAAATTACACCTGATTGAGAAAGCATGAAATCGAATTGCATGACATAAACGAAAGCATGAAATTGCATAAATTAAACCTGATTGAGAAAGCATGAGATTAGACAAAGGAAAGATCATCTATAACATAAATCAAATAACAAATGACAAACATATGTGAGCTCACATAAAATCTATATTAACAACTCAAAATAAAAAATCTATTATGGAGAAATCGATCTAAAACATCAACTCTATTACAACATGATAAAATCCATGACTAACTCATTATCTCAAGAGAAAATACTAACTATGTTCTTTCTTAATTTCTCTCTTCCTCTCCTCCTCTTCTTCTTCTAAAATGAGGAGAGAGCCCTCTTATTTATACATGAGTGCTTTGAAAAGAAGATAAGAAACTCATAATTACAATTCCACTTTTCTCTCAACCAATTCCACTTTCCTCTCAACCAATACTTATCCCTTCAAATCCTATCCACTTTTCTCTCAACCAATTTTCTATAATTACAAAATACTTATCCCACTTTTCTCTCACAAATTCTCTCATGATATTCCTCCTTGAAATTAGCTTGAATTATCTCCTTCAAATTTTGAAAAGATGGAGAAAACATTCAGGAAGCTTTTGAATACTCCTTGGTTGAAAGCTTGAAATATCCCTACATTACAAATCTCACACAAATCTTTGATATATATATGAAAAATATATTGATTTCTAATATTTAATCATAAATTCTCTTTTAATACTAAAATGAATAAAGTGGAAAATACTAAGGTGAAACCCAAATGTATTCATGAAAAGAGTATAATGAATGGTTGAATGAAGTGATAGAATGTGAGGAATGGCGAAAGGAAAAGAGGATGGAAATGCGACAATTATGAGACTTAACATAGGGGTCTAGAGTCCAAGGGGATATTCACCTGTCCGCAGGGGGATTTTTCCATAATAGAAGTTGGTGACTCCACTGGAGAAAGACATTGACTTTTATTTCCTTGGATCGTCCATGCCTTTTTTCCATATTTTATATCATTTTCATTGTTTGTTCCTGATCTATTTTCCTTTCTCCACTCTTCATTGACAATTCCACAAAATCCTAGCAATTCTGGGTGAGTGTTTCTGAGTTTTTTTGCTCTGTTTTGAGTTTCTGGGAAGGGTAGTGCTCCCTTGTAGTGCATAACAGAGCATTGATCTGTAATCAATGATCCTATGCAGTTTATTATAGAGCGCTATAGCGCTATGTTCCCTTGAGTTAGGGAGCATTGATCTCTTGTTTTGGTGTTTTCTGCCCTTTTCTGCTCAATTTTTTCAGTCTGTCTTCCAGAGATCTTTTCCCAGAGTTTGTACATTGGTTTGGGGATTTGTTTGGGTTGAAGATTTGATAATCATCACTCTTTGTTGTTTTGATTTGAACTTGCACCTTTTCAAATTGTGATATTTCTCTTTCTTGCTGCTTGTTTTGTCAGGACATTTTGTGTGATTTCTCTTTCTCCTTATCAGTTTTTGGGTTCTTCTCTGAACTTTCTTGTTTTCTTTGAGTGCTTGTTGATTGTGGAGTAATTTATTGAGTGAGTTATATTCATTCAGTTCTCGTTATCCCGTGAGTGCATGATTTGTTTGAAATCCTTTTTTGTTCGTGTCTTTTGCATTTGCATCTGACTCTTTCTTTTGATTGAAAGTAAAGGAGTGTTAAAGGATTTGCATTCGTTGTCTTTGTGTATCATAATCAAACAAAGAAATATAGTTGCATTATTTTTGTTGGGTAGTGTAGATAACTAGGTTGCATTTAGAAAATTGCATTTGGAAATGGGTGTTTTTTGTTGAAGAAATTTGAACCTCTTCTCCATCCCATATGTAGGATTCATTGAAGAAAAATATTTGCATCTCATTTTTTCTGCATTATTTTGGAGTTGAGTCTACAACATCATCAGTTTCAATTTCGCACCCTTGAGTAAACAACAACCCTAAAATGAAGCGCTTATAAAATTGATCAAACATTTTTATATTTTCTGTTAGCGAACCTACAATAGCGAGTGTAGGGCTTTGGAATAGGTTGCGAGGATAACTTTCCAAAGACATGAGACAAACATAGAATATTGTCCTAGGGAGTGGTAAATGCAATTGTTCATATAAGAATAGTTGGGATCCCCCTCTCACACATGGGTTATGCACGAGGTCACGTTCGGGAGAGCAATGAAGATTATCCCTCCAAGGATTAACCGTTCGTATAAGTCAGATCATATTTTGGCGGTTCTTCTTGAGGTCCAACTGTCTTCATTTGGTCTCGGTGCTTCGTGAATTCTGAATATGTTCGGGGTCCTCTGGAATTCTACTGGTCCACTTGTCCTTAGTTCTCTTGAAGGATTTCAGAATTGTTATCCTACCCATACGTTCAGACTCGATTGTCGACTGTACCTTCCCAGAGGCAGACTACAAGTTGGTGACCTTAGTAGCCATAATCTTTAGGGTCCTTACACAAGGTGACGGTGAAGGGAAGTATTCACTGCACCTAGAACAAACATTGTTCAAACTCACTCGGGCTCCTTGGAGGGTAAATCCATGATTATTGTGTGGAAGCTTGCACCAAGGAATAAGTCAGTTAAGTAGGTTGCCAACATAACTGATCCACCCGCTCTATCCCAACCCCTTCCTATATTGATCTCGCGATGTTGGATTTCATCACCAACTAGTGGTTTCATTGTGGGAAGGTTTGTTTGATTGTTTTCTTCTCATATTTGTAGCGTGTGCTATTTTTTTTCCTTAGTGGACCTTAGGTCGAGTCAGTCTCAATGGAATCAACTTCTGGGAGTACCAACGGAGCAACCCCTTTTCCCAGGGAACCTTTCGCCTTTCCTTCTTTTGAAAACATTGGTCCTCCATGGATTTCCACACTGAGTCTTCCGGGACTCACGATCAGATTACCGGTTTGGTTGTTCCCCACTCCAGTGATCTCGAATCTTCCCAGTGCTTCAAATGCACCTAGTGCTTTATATGTAAGAACACCACCCACACATCAACCTCATGTCGACCTTTCTCCTTCTTCACCCGTCATGTCTCCTTCCCTTTCTCCTTCTTTTCCTAGTGAAATATCTAAAGCAAGTAGCCAGGTTGATAAGAAGAAGAAGAAACAAAAAGAGAAGAAGAAGAACCAGAAAGGGACCAAGCCTCCAACCACATCAAATCATGTTGGATCTAAGAAACAGACTATGGTTAATCATACTGGGAGTGTTGATAAATTTGACAAGATTAAAATGAAGAATCCTAAACCCAAATTCCCTTGTAGTCTTTGTAAGGGTGGCCACTTTCTGAAGGATTTCCATGGTCTCTCCAAGGTCTTAGAAATGTGGTCTTCCACGTCATCAATCCTTGCGGGACATGCTGGTGACACCCTGTCAGCTAGTGACAATAAGGTTGGTAAGAAGAAGGGAATTGTCAAATTTCCTTGCTTGTTATGTGAAGGTGATCATTACTCTCACCTTTTCCCTTGTATGGACGAGGATTATTATCTTTTGGAAAATATTTAACTTCCAACTAGTTATCATAAGATTTCTCCCAAACTGTCATTAGTTGATGGACTAGTCAATCCACTCGGTCAGTCCGGTTGATCAGATGTTCAATCTAGTTTATCCTTGGTTGAACCACAAACCCAAGTAGTTGATCTAGTTCCGCCATCGATCAACCCCACTCTTCATCTGAAAAGTGAAACCCAAGTGACTGATCCAGTTATGTCATCGGTCAACCCCACTCTTCATCTGATGAGTACCAAAGTGGTCAATCCGGTTCTGTCACAGATCAATCCCACTCCTCCTCCGAAGAGTGCCAAAGTGGTTTATCCAGTTCCTCCATCAGTCGATCCCACTCTTCCCTTGAAGACTGAAACCAAAGTGGTCGATCCGGTTCCACCACCAGTTGATCCCACTCCTAAATCAAATATTGAGGATGTCGCTCAAGTATACCTTGTTAATATTGATTCAACCGGACAAGGGGGAACTCCGCTAGCCTTGATGGCACCCCCTTCAAGCAATCAAATGATTTCTATTGATTGGAATCATTTGATAGAACCCTGTCTTCCCTCTTACATGCCTTTCCAAATCACCGTGCAAGTTTGTGATAGGACTATTCCTAACACTATAATAGATGAAGGTGCTTCTGTTAGCATCTTATCCGCAAATGCTTGGAAATATTTTGGTTCCCCACAGATTGCGCCTGTGACTCAGAATCTGTTAACCTTTGACAGAAGAGTTAGTCAACCTTTAGGGATCCTTCCTCATTTTTGATTAATTTGGGAGGAAAAATGGTCTACGTCGATGTGATGGTAGTTCACGACCCCTTGGACTTTAACCTACTCCTCGGGCGAGACTATGTCTACGTTATGAGATATTTTTTGTCCACTCTCTTTCGATTGATGTGTTTCCCTCACAATGGAAACACAGTAACGATCGACCAACTTTCATTCATTAACCCTCATCTGATGGTTAGCCATCCGCCTTCCCTAAACAGTCCATACATGCCAGCGATGTTCGCCCCGCCGCAGGTCAATTATGTAACGACCTACCCCATGCATTCAACTCCACACGAGAGGGAATATCTCCCTTCTCCTGACTTAGATCCAGTAGTTAACATGGTCATCTCTTCGATAGGGATATTAGAGCTAGATATCACTACCCTTATCGAGTTCATCGACATGTATTCCTTTCAGAGTGATTTTCTTCCATCTAGCGAAGATATCTTGGAAGCTATGATTGACGTTTGCCCCTTGACATGTATTCCTTCTAGAGCATTGTCCTCTTGGAAGATATGATCAAGAAAGAGGTCTTGAGCATAGTTTCGCTTCTCTATGGAAAGCTTGTTAAAAAATGAAACAAAGGTCTTGAGCATAGTTTCGCTTCTCTATAGAAATCTCGTTAAAAAATGAAACAAAGGTCCTGATCATAGTTTTCCTCTCTGTAGCAAGCTCGTTAAAAAATGAAACATAAGCTACGATCATAGTTTTGCTTCTCTATGGAAATCTTGTTAAAAAATGAAACAAAGGTTACAAGCATAGTTTTTCTTCTATGTGGAAAGCTCGTAAAAAATGAAATAGAAATCTGGGGATTGATCCTGGAGCCCTGAGCATAGTTCTTTTCCTATGTCAAGCTCGTTAAAAAATGAAACAATCACCTCTCCTAACACGTCGAGTGTTTTGTTAGATCTCGTAGATATTGAGTTGACTCTTTAGCTAGATCTCGTAGATGTCGAGTCGAGTCTTTCGTTAGGTGTCGTATTTGAACCTTCCTTTCATCCACCCTTATCTTTTTTCTCCATCTAGTACAAAAATTGGTGACAACCTCAAAGTTGGTGAATGAATTGAAGCTTGAGGGGCCATGTCTCCAACCTTTGATTATCATTCTGGAGTTAAGACGCTAGCTTTTCAATCTGGGGGAAGAATACCAACCATCCATGGGTATCCCAACCTTTGGAAATTACGTTGGGAATTTACAAGCATAGTTTGAATTTGTTCCAAGCTTGTGTAAAAATGAAACCAATACCAAGCTTAGTTTTTGTTCTTTCTCGTGCTCGTAAATACATGAGAATGTAACCGAGTAGACTTTTATCACTTTTTCAGACTCGTTAAGGTTATACGAAAAATGAACCCCTTTGAGTCTCCTTTAAGCTCTTTTCAGACTCTTAAAACATGAAAAGATTGTCGAGTGATCTTGCTTCTTTTCACACTCATTAAAATGTTTGAAATGACATCTTTCAAGTGGTAGTTTATCTCTTTTTTGGCCCTGCGAGACTAAAATTATGAAAAAGGACAACCCAGAGTTGCCTTTAAGTTCTTTTCAGACTCTCTAAACATGAAAAACCACCGAGTTTTCCTTCTTTGAACTCGCTAAACTACACATTGAAGGGCCCATATGGGGATGAACCCTTAATTCTTCCAGTTCATTAAACAAAGGAAGAGGAGCTTACCAAAGGTGAGTTATATCGAGCATGTGTTATCCTCCTCGAACTCATTAAATTAAAAATAGGTACTCATCTATCTGGGTGGGGGAAAAAATTGAAGGAAGTGGGTCAAGTTTTTGAGAATCCTTTATGGCAGCTTTTGTCGCCCTTGAAAATGGCACATGTTTGTGTCTCATCTTACAGTTGGGTAATCTGCTTGTCTCTGAGTCATACCAATTCCATGTGTCACCATACTTTTTCGTCAAGTCGAAGAGTTCTCTTATTGTCGTCACATTACATTCTTGGTACTCATCGATTCAATGCTTCCAAGTCAGTTTTCGTGCCTCATCATGTTCAAGGGAAGTTTCACTTCAAACCATCCATCTACAGTATTGCCAGTTTCCATCTCCTATGTCAGTTCATACTCAATCGATTCACCATCTTACATCACTTTCCTATTTTAGTTTTTTTTGTTGACGGGGGATACATCAAGGCCGTCCTTTGACGAGTATTTCCCTATCGACTTCAACACATCATCCATGAATTAGACTTAGAAACTAGTTAGTACCTTGGGACTTGCATGCCTCCTCACCTCCGACAATAGGTTTACATTATTAACCTCCAATCAGATGATTCCACGAATGTTCGACTTCATCTCATTTATTCACATTTGTTGGATTTTACTAGGGTACCTTGGGAGTCATTTACATCATTGATGATTTCCCTCGCACTTGTTAATGGTTTACCTCAATGAACGGTAATCAAGTGGTTTCTACCATGTTTGACATCAAAACATCTATTCACATGGATATATTTGTACCACATCGAGATTGGGATGAATACCATGGGTTGAGCGTTCACTCTGATATCTACTTTCCCCAAGCTGCAAAAGGATATCATTTGAGCATGCTGATATATATACTGTCACATAGATCCACATTGTATTGGTTCATGGCTATGTTTTATCATCTGGTAGCTCCACTGTGTATTTCTCGTGGCTATGATCAGTTCATGTCATGGAGGTATGGGTCCACATTGTATCTTTGGTGGCCATATCCTTAGTCAATATTTTTCATGGATTCGCCGTGTATTGGTCGGTGACCGTGGTTTGAGTCATCTCGTATTCCGAGCATAGGTATGCTTGCCTCGGAAATGGAATTTTTTTTAATATTGTTTGATGGTTGTTTGCAAATTCTTCCAGGTTCTCCAACTCCACACCCTTGCATTAAATATTTGTAAAGTGGTTCAACCATCATTCTCTCTTCTGACCTCACACTTTAGGGGGAATTCTATTACACATGAAATTTGCACACCTAGGTACCTCGCCCTAAGTGTCGTAAGTATCATATAAGTGTCTCATACACCTTGACACCATGGAATAACCTATGTCACAATCGCTAGTCAATGTGGAGGAGGGATATATTACATGAAGGCCAAAATACCAAGTGCACATGAATTATTATTAATATTCGTGAAAAAGAAATTAGTTAAGTGTGAGAATCTACCTCACATTCGATTTCCTATTTTTTAGGGAAGGGGGAGGATCTCATTGATGGTTGAAATATTTCCTCCTTAAACTCCTTGAGAGATATTTCCTCCCTAAAATACTTAAGATATATTTTCTCCCTAAATATCTTTCAGATCCCTTTTTAGTGGATCTGATGAGTGATCCTCTCCATGTTGGTTAAGCCTCCAAATCCTATATAATGAGGGATTTCCACGGAGATGAGGGCGTGATTTATTGATGATAATCAAACAGTTTATCACTTGCGAAGGTCGGTACGGGTTTGTTTTCTTACACCACCTTCGTTTACTTATGGTTTTTATGGGTTATTAGCTAAATATGCTCTATTATCTGCATAGAAGCCTGTTTAAAATGTCAAAGAAATACAAAAGGAACCAAGCTGATAGTAGCCTTTTTCATTATGGGCTGGTTAAGATTATTGTTGTCTGTCATTTGGGGTTACACGGAGATTGTTGGAGCAATTTCCTTGCTCGGAATGATTTTGAGGATTTGAACCCTCCACAGGTTGACAAACCTGTGGTGAGCGAGGACAAGACTGTACCCCCACTACCCTACATCATCCTGCTACCTAAACCCTTGACCGACTCACCTATCGACCTACCCCACACTGTGACTAAGAACGCTGAGACTACGAGCAAGAAGCCCAAAGCCAAACCCACTGTAAATGCCAAAGGCAAAAAGAATGCCCGTTTAATTTCTCGGATGGCAAGAAATAGGCCAAAACCTCCTGTCGATCCAAACCCTATCGTGTTGAGTGAGGACTCCGATTCGGAAGTGGAGCGTTTCTTGGCTAGCGAATACCCCTATTCGCAAGGTTTGTGTGATGAACCCTCGTATGAATTTGTGTCAAACCTACCCCCTTGCCTACAGGATGACTCTAACTACCCTGGCATTAAGCTGCCTTGTGAAGCCCCCGGTCATTCATCCAAACCCTCTCCTGCTCTGTCTAAACCTACAGTGCCACTCTGTGATCAATGTAGCTCGTGGTTAGAGAGATATTATCTTGATGTTCCGATTCTACATTCAAGAATTCACTCTTTGGAGGACCAGGTTGCCCTGCTTACCAATCAAAAGGCTAAGCTACAAGCCACTGATAAAAAACAAAGGACGACAGGCTCCATCTTGTTTAAAAATGTGGAATCAGCTACAGCGGTCGTGAATTCTAAGTTGGCATAATTTGAGCAGCCTCACACAGGTATGTTTTGGTATTGCTTGCTTATATAACGAATTCGAATTCTTTTTGAATAGCTCTGTTTACAACATTGATTGGCTCTGTCACATTGTATGCATTCTATACATAGCTTTGTTTTGACTAAATGGAAGTTCATTTTCCCAGTTTAGATTTGATTGGATTTTCATCGATTTGATTGATCTTGGTGTGGATTTGATTTGTTTAATTTAGCTCAAATGAATGCTCTACTGTCAATTGAAGTCGTTTGTATCTATTCTAGACACAAGCTGTTTCTCATATTTCAATTTTGAACACAATCACATTTCGATTCGATTTGGTTATAATGTATACGCTATGATTGGCAACGATTTTGATATCTTTAATTGTTACGGTTTTATGTCCCATATGACTTTCGACCAATAGGAATACAATTCAAATCATTTCCAATGTTACCTGTACAAACACACCCAAATCGTGAATAGATTCAATTCCTAACGGTTATACCCAGCCGGTTATTACGCATTGGTTTACTGTTGGTTCCACCATGTTATCAGCTTGGATTCATATTGCAATGAATATGTTGTTTGAATTTGATTTGTAGAACGAGATTGACTATATCCAGATTCACGATTTGTTTCCATATTAAACTCAGTCGTGATTTGTTTTGATTATTTGCCTAGTTTGCAATTATAACTTCTGTTGATTCTATTAAGATTGCGTCTGTTAACTGTGTGAGGATTTATGATCGAAATCAATCACGAAATTGGTTGGGTTGATGCTGTTACGTATGATTTCGTTTACACATAATCGAAACAGTCTTTCTATCTGTGTATTTGATTAAACGATATGAATATTTTGTTATATCATTATAGCTATAACGAGTGGAAAATGGTTGTGTTGGATTAGATCATATAACATACGATATGACTCATTATCGATTTTAATTGCATATGAAACAATCTTGTTACTGTTCGACCTGATTTTATGGTAACAGTAAAACAGAGTATTCTTACCCCTGTTTTCGATTGGATCACTTTTGATTATGTTTAATGTTGAAAGATAAAATCATTTGGATCTTGAGTGATTCGTTTTAAATGATCATTGGAAGAAAATTGGTT
>ML819532.1:62306-72851 GCA_009831015.1 Picea engelmannii
CCGTCAACAGGTAGGAGGATCTAAGCCATGTAGGGGGAGTCATTTAGGGGGAGTCATATTCCGTGAGAATGTGAGAAGGGGCGGGAGGGAACATCATTTATTAGAATGGAGAAAAAAATGGAGGAAGTGAGATTTAGAATCCAATCAATCCAGTCAGGCGAAAATCCAAAAGCCAGTAGAATGGATTTCATGTAAGCCCAACTTAATTTGTCAAAGGATTTAGAAAGATATAGCTTTAGTAACATACCTAGAGTGCTTGTACTTTGGAGGGAGAGGATGAATTCATGCGCAAGGATAACACTGTCCATAATTTTCCTGCCTTCAATATAACCTGACTGTTCGGGAGAAACGATGAAGGGAAGGAGGGGCTTGAGGTGTCGGTCAATCACTTTTGTTAACAACTTATAAATAACATTGTAGAAATAAATTGGTCTAAATTGATTGGGTGAGTGACTCGTTATTCTTTAGGAATGAGGGTGAGTAAAGTGGAGTTGAGGGAGAGGAGAACATGTACATATATGCGATAGTCTTCAATGATTTCCCAAACCTCCTCCCGTATCATGGGCCAACATAAGTGGAAAAAATCCGTCGTGAAACTGTCCAGAGCAAGAGATTTACCTTTAGGAGTGTCTTGCAAAGCTAGGTCTACTTCTTCAATCGTGATTGGTCTTAACAAGGCTTCATTTTGTTCTTGAATGATGATTTTTAGAATGTGCTGTGTGATCTTTTCTATTGCAGGAGATCTGTCACTAGGGGGCTTGGACAATAGGTCTTGGTAGTATGAGACCAATTCCTACTCGAGATATTCATGTTGTTGTAACGTTTGACCTTGTTCCATGAGAAAATGAGTGATTCTATTGATGTGCCTCCACTGGATGGTTTCTTGGTGAAAGAACTTGGTATTTCATTCCCCCTCTTAAAGCCATTGTACTCGGGAATTTTTCCTCCACAAAATTTCCTATTGAGTTCGTCTTTCCTCCAACTGATGCTTGACTAAATTTTCCCACTCTTTGATTTTGGTCGTGAGAACTTGATTTATGATTTGGATTTGGAGGAGCTCCATTTGATCATTAATATTCCTTTGGGCCTCAAAGATGTTCCCAAAGTTCTTTTTGTTCTAGAGATTGAGGCATTGCTTAAATGTTTTTAATCTTTCCTGAAATCAGAACATCTTGGAACTGTGTGGGATGGTTGCTTCCTTCCACCAAGTTGGGGCCAAGGCTTGGAACTTTGGATGAGTGAGACAAAAACACTCGAATCTGAAAGGCTTACACCTTGGGGTGCCTGAAATGTCGAGTGAGAGCTGGATTGGCCAATGATCCGAGCCAAAGGTGTCTAGGATACTGGCCGCCAATGATAGGCCATCCATCAAGAGGGATTCATATACGAGGAAGTGATCAAGGTGGAACTCCACTTGTTGGGAACCTAAGCATTGGTTCGTCTAGGTAAAACAATCATTTTTAGTTTCCAGATCTATGAGACAGAGCTTGTCAATTAATTCTTGAAAGTGCACGCATTCCACCTCAAGTCTACGAATTCCCCCTATTTTCTCGTCTAGGTTTCATATCATATTGAATTCACCACCCAATATCCATCTATGGTTTGTGGTGAGGGTATCCAACCATTCCAGATTATGAATGAATTTTATCTTATCTTATCTCCCTGAGTGGTTGGGCCATAAACATTGGTCAAATAGCCTGGCTTATTGGATCCAATAAGCCTGTATTTCAACGAAATTGTCCATTTAGTGGTGAATAAATTATCCAAAACCATAGAGCCAGGGTTCTAGAGAATGGAAAAACCGCCAGTCATGCCTATGAAGTCGATGGCCATTATTTTCCCTGTTTTCTAGCATATGGAGAGGATTTGAGTCATTTATGCTCTTGCACATTTTGTTTCTTGAATTAAAAGAATGTTTGGTTGTTCTGTTATGATACAATCACGTAGCATCCTTTACTTTCTACGACTGTTTTGACCTGGTATATTCCAAGAGATAAGCATCATGATGAGGATGGAGAGGGGAGAGGGGGAAATCTATCATAGATGAGATGTATCTGACCTGAGTTTACCATGAAGTGGTCGATTTCCTGTATGATCTTTTGGGTTGATTTTCTCCCTCTTCTCTTTTCCTCCTTCTGAGGCTTGCATGATTCTTTCTGTGGGATGCCCTCGATGCCCAATCCTAAACTAGATCTGGATGTAGAACCCGCTGAGGAGTTGAGGAATACCTTATGGACTTTGCGTAGTTGGTCCAGAGGGATAGTAAACAACTTCTTCTTGTGATAAGGCTATTCTAAATGCTCCAAGTCTATTCCCACGATGTTGTGTTAATATAGGTCCATTTCAATATCTCCTTCTTCAGGGTCGGATGCGTCTCTAGCCTTGGCTTGGGGCGGGGGAATATGGACGGAGATGTTCCAAAACTTGGGTGCTTGTTGTTGTGCCTTTTGTGTTGTAGTTTCTTGAGGAGGTATTTGTGGCTCATCCATATCTTCAGGAATTTGTTGAAGGACATCAAGGGAATTGTTGGAGGATGGTTCCTTGTTAGCAGTTGACACTATTTTTCTGGTAGTTTGGCGTCACCTTCCAACCACATGGGTAAAGTCATCTCTTGATTTGTTTACTTCTGGGTTATCGGCTTTGCCTATAACGTTCAGAGGATAGTCCCTGAAGATATGCCCATGTTCTTGGAATTGTCTACACCGAAAGGGTATGTGCTCATAATCAATAGTTTGAGACCATTCTTCATCATGATATTCAAGGGCGATGGAGCCAAGGAGGGGATTTGAGATATTGAGATAGACACAAATACAAACATAAGATGTATAGCTTCTCTGCTTGGTTGCTTCAGAGGACTTGACATAATCCCCAATGGTGTTTCCTGTGCCTGCCAGGATCTCTTCTAGCCAGAAATATTGTGGCAAAGAATATAGACAGATCCATACCAGCACATGTGCAAAGTATTCTTTTTCAGGGCTAAATTTCTCCGTCTAGAATCGCAAAAAGAAGCCAGTTGAGTTGAAAAAATATGGTCCTCCATCAAATATGTGATTTTTGTCCTCTAGGTTGTGGAATATGATGGTGAAGAAGCCCTTTGAGCCTAGTTGTAGGTCATAATGTCCTTTGGTTTTCCAACAATGGTGTATCCATTTAACGAGCTCACATTTGGAGGGCCAGAGGCCTAGGAATTTTCCCACCAATGCATAGTCCCTCATGTAGTGCTTTTGTTCCTCGATTCTGGGTGTGTTGATCACATATTTCAGTGTTGATGGTTCCTGAGGGATGAATTTACTAGGTTCCCATGGATGAGCTATTTTTGTTTGAACTGGTCTGTTGTTAATCTCCATTTCGTTTTCTTTCGTTGTGCCTTCAAAGAAGATCTGCGAGCGTTGGTCCGGTGGTGGTTCAAAGGAGGGCCGGTGGAAGCCCTCACCTGTATTCTCCTGCACAATTGCTTGAATATAGGAGGAACCTCATATCCCTCCCTTGTTTGGAATCATGGCTTGCCCTGCCAGGGGTGGCGAAAGAAAGCAGAGAGTCGAGCGCAAAAACCCTAAACCCTAGCAGAGCCTGTCCCTCTTCAATTCTAATCATTTGAGATATCATGGATACATGTAAAAGCTGAGGAAAAACCAAAATATTCCATCATGGATAGATGTAAAGTATTAATGAGATTAATTATATCATAAATAACACTAAGGGTTTAATGGTGGTAGGCATAGGGGTCATTTTTGACTTAGAAGGAAATATAGAAGAAGAATTTGTTTGGGGCTTTGGAATTGTAACAAATAATGAAGTAGAGGCTTTGGCTATGTATAAATGCCTTCTCCTCCTTAGAGACAAAGGATTTTGAAAATTTGTGGTGGTTAGTGACACAACCATCACCTTGAGAGTTGTTCACTATAAGCATGTTCCATCCAGTCCTAATATATCACGTCTAGTGAAAATGATTTTTCTTAAGATAAAGGATTTTGATTAGATAGAGAGTTATCATGTTTTTCATAGCCAAAATGCACTCACGAACTCTCAAGCTAACAAGGGAGTAACACTTCAAATGGGAGTTTTCATTAGCAAAGGGGGGAGCATCATGCAACTCCCCCCCATGAAATGTTAGTATTAATGGAAGAAACACCACTTGTACTGCATCAGGCATAAAATGAAGGAGAGTATTGAATTCAGGGTGGAATGATGATGCACTTACACACTTTTCTTCCCCACATCATATGTGTGAAATTTAATGAACGTTACTTGGTGAGTTTATGAGTTTTCATGTGATTTAAGTTGGAAAATAAGATGGTAATGATGTATTTCTTAGGGGTATGTTGGTTCTTTGTTTTGGTTTCATCCTTTGGAATGGAATTATTAATATTGTTGGCAGATGCAAGGGTGAGATATCCTTCCCATACTCTATGCTTCTAGCCTCTCCTTTGTCATAGTTCCCTCTTCTATGATGTCTAGAGTTTGGTATCTATGAGGAGTGGTCTAGCCTTAACTTAGTTTGAGGTGTTGGAAAGCATGGCATATTACCACAGTCAAATGGGTGTCTCATATTATGTGAATTGAGAGAGGTTAAACAAAGTGTGAACTATTGCGCCATGGAGATAGATGAAACCCAATGTGGGGTTTTAAAGGACCTAGCCCATTGGGACTGTTGGAAGATGCAGTTTAAGAAGTAGGTTAAGAGGTACAATGACAGTTGGGATCTATGTGTGATGGATACAACAAAACACACGGTCAAAATTCAAGAATGAAAACAAGAGGTAGATGCACACATGTCCATTCATCACCAAAAGAAATTTGTTCTTTCTCTATAAATTATTACAATTCATGAATGGGTTAGCATAATTGATGCCAATTTTGGTGTTCCTATGTCTAATGCCTCATCTTCTAGTGATGATTCTACTTTGAATCATGACACTTCTATGCACAATTTCTCTTTGGAGTCATCAAATCTAGGGATCTTCTTTCTCTCATAGGCTATAATTAGAAGAAGGTGCAACAGATGTTCAAGATACAAACATCAAAGAGGAAGAGTGAAACTTGGAAGATGATGGATAAGTTTCAAAGTACCCACTATTATAGAAACAATTTGTATCATGGTGTACTTGTAGAGATGTAATAGGATGGAATGAGGAAGATTGTTTATCAAGACTATGATTCTTTTCGTTCTATATTTTGGACATTTGGCTTCAACCTTATATTCTTTTTTGTATCTTAGAGTTGTTTGGTGCAATCACAACATTATATAATATAAAATGATAATCATTACTATAAAGAAAAACATTAACATTTTTGTAGTAGGTGATAACAAGCATTATAAGATGTTATTAGATAAAAATAAATGTTAAGAGAATCTCATTAATTGATTTTAGTATAATGATTTTTCTGTGTGGTGTATGTATAATGTTTTATTTATTTGTTTGATTTGGATTGGATTGAGAATGAAATGAAATAATACGATATTACACTTATAACACAAGATACAATGTTGAACTCTAAGTATTACATCAAAAACATAATTATATTGATGGATCAATTGGTAAAAGAACATTATATTGTACATAACAAAACACAATTGCTAGAATAGTGGTAGCTTATCTCTAAGAAGAGATGTATCAACTATGGTCATTCGCAAAAATCCCCTAACATGAGGTTGAAATTACATTTGATAATGACGTTAAATAAACATAAAAAGCAAGGACTCTCTCCCTAGCATGATTGTGACTAAGTAGGAACATTGAGATGGACAAATCTTAGATGTTAAAAAAGCAAGAGTCTTGTTGGGTTCATAAATTTTCATTTGTTGCTCTATTTTGGGTCATATTTAGCTTGTTGAATAGAGCATTAATAGAATGAATTGGATCCTTGGCCATTGCGCATAATTTCCTCAAAAAATACATTAGATGGCCCTGGAAAATGAGTCAAAAATCAAGACCCAAAAACCACTAGACTTATCAAGATCATTTTTAAGACAACCCTAGATGTCCATGTGGATCAATGCTTCACATAAGAAGAAATGGCCCCCATTGTGCAATTTATCATACCATATAGGGGAACTTCTGCTAGACTTGATCCCTGGTAAGTTGTTTTCCTTGGAGAGGTTGTATTGCTTTGAAAACTCGGTAAATTTGTATGCTCTATTGGTAGGTGATCTCCATCTTGGTGTCTGTGTTCTAGTCCATTGTGTCTTAAATGAACACAATTAGGATTGAGCTAAGTAATGGCCAAGTTCTATACCACCTCTGAGATATCCAACATAGATAAAAAGAACATTTGAAACAATTGGTCCACATTAAAGACATGTATTAAGTGAAGGAAAGGTGGAAGGCACAATTCAAATGCATTCTCACCCATGACATTGTTGATAGTGTAAGGTCCATATTTAAGTGTCATAAGCTCATTGTGGGGGACTATGAATCATTTGTTTTTGCAAAGTGCAACCATACCTTGTCACCAACTTGGAACTTGTGTGAAACTCGATGTTGATTGTGTCATGTCTTGTTTTTTTTGTTTTCTTTTTACACATTGTCATAAACTTGTTGCATGATGTGACAAAGCCATTCAACAAATTTTGTTGCATTGTTTTCCTTCTTCAAAGGACCGAAGGACTATTCATGTGTTGATGTGATGGGAAAAACCTACAAAAATTGAGGCCAATTGTTGGAACCCTAGGCATACCTAAAAAGTGTTGTGGTTAATATAACTATGCATAATTTTTGTTGTAGATATGATAAACATAAGGAAGGATTTCATCCCATGTATGTGGGTGCTTGGATTTTTACATTCTAAGGATATGTAAAATCATCTTGTTGAGTACCTCTATTTTCCATTGGTATAAGGATGGAAGGCAATGGATTTAGTGTCTTTGGTGTCCATCATGGATCAAAGGATGGACCAAAAGATACTTAGGAACTCACTTCCCCTATTGGAAATGTCTTTGTCAACAAAAAATAAACTCAAACACTCTTGAAGAAGATCTTATCACTAACATTCGTTATGACACTCTTATTGTATAGTGACAAAATTGTCATCTTTGAAAATCAATCAACAACCTCGAAAACAAAATCATTTCCATGCTTGATTGAAGGAATACTAACACAAAATATATGGACACTAACCCCAATGTTTATTTGGAATTGGAAGAGAAGTGTATACTGTTTGTTTTTTATTGTAGATAAATTAGCAATAGCACAAAATTGTGTGATTAAATATATCTACAGCTTCCCATCGAAGCTGTGGTTAGTAAAATTACCTCTACGACATTGTCACTATCTTCTTCTCATTGAAATGCCTTGCCACTCAACTATTTTGTATCTCTTAACTAGCATATATTTTTTCTCTCACTACTATTAATGAAACTCTTTCTAGCCACATGTCTCTCCCATGCATAATTTTTATTTTTTAATTAGATTGAAAGCATATTATTCTCCCAACTACTTTTCCTATGTTATCTCATTTGTGTTGCCTCCCATCTTTTCCAACTCTTTTAGGTGTGTGCACATGATATTTCACTTTTTAATTAAGTAAAACTTCTAAAATAGGAGATGGATTATTTCTATTAATGGATGCCTATAGTGTTTAATTTCCATTTCAAATTTCATAATGGATTTATATCTATTTTACCTATAAATGACCCCTTTATCTAAATAAGTGCAAATTAACTATATGAATGATAATTTTATAAGTGCAATTATACTATTAAGATATAATTTCCAAATGGTATGTGTGTAAATGATACTTTTTCTTTGCATGGTGAATGTTAATTAGTATCAATATCAAGGGTGATGACATGATCACTCCAACTCTTCTTAACTTATACCAAGGGTGAAAATTTGCTGACTCCAACCCTTCAAGCACCATTTTCATGGAGGGAAACTAACACAACATATGTGAAACATTATTAACTCCATCGAGTTTAGTATTCATTAGCAACAAATGGTCATTGAGAAATAAGGATTACCCATCCTTAGTTCACACCCATTCATTATACCTTGTGAGTGATTGAATATGTGTCCCATCCTCACGAAAATGTGTAACTTCCCAGGTGAGTATAGTCTTCAACCCATTACAAGGATGGAGTTTCTAGTAAAAAAGAGAAAGAACACTATTCCCCCTCTCTTGGTAGTACTCATGCCACATTCATTAATATATCCCCATGTATATCCCTTACCCATATCTAAGATTAATTGGAAATATTACACCCTATCCCTACACACTCTAAATACACGTGTCAAATAACTATGTCTAAGACAATAAAAAAATCACAATCACACAATATTTAAATTTAAATCACCACTATTTTGATCACATATTGGGTCTAGGTATCTTGAATCACCCTCGGATTTTTCATACATGTAGTTGTTTTCCAGTCACACTGAGCAGTTCATCAATGATATTGCAAAATATATTAGTTAATCAAACATGTCATGTATTAATCATTAGATAAAATAATAAGTTTATGCACCCAATTCAAATATCCAATAACATCAAATAGGTCTCAACATGCACATGAATCATACATAATTATCTCATCTATAAGAATAAGAGATTATGCCATCAAAAAAGAGCTCCAAGAATTAAATTAATGAAAACGTATACATTAATACGCTACGTCATTCATACGATTGGAATGCCCTCAAATGATTATAATAATATCAAGTAGCAATCAATCTAGTTAAAGAGGGACATTACATGTGCTCCCCTCTGGGAAACTTCATATTGAAGTTTATTTAAAAAGATAAGGGAATTAATCATGCATCAAGTCCATGTCTTCAAAGATAGAATAAATGGGACTATAACTATCTCATTGGATCTTCACTTGGTCCACCAAATGATGACAAAGTTGTTGAGTTTATAGGTCCATGATATTGTCAAATTCAACCTTTAGTGCCCCTTCATATTAAAAATGTAAGTTTCTCACATCAAATACATAAGATGGATCTAAAATATAATGACGTAAAACATAAATATGAAAAACATCATGCATATGGTTGGAAACTAACCATAATCTCTATGTCACTAGAAGATCGTGGGTGAAATGGCCTAAAAAAAACTATGTGGGTAAAAAACTCAAAATGATATGGTAAAACTTGTTATTTTTTACTATTTGTAGAAATTTTTACCCATTTTGTATAGTTTTTATCCTATTTTTCCTATTTTTGAAACCATATGGACTAATCATGCAGTGTCAGACTTGGTTGGAAGTGTTTTTTTTCAAGGTATAATAGATTTCTAGCATTCTTTAGACTGTTCGTGCCTTCGACAGGTATATATCGTAACTAGAAGTTAGGATAGGTTTTCACCTTTCCTTTGCATTTTTGCATGGCAACGCTTCATTTTCCCTAGGTATGAACCCATTTTTTAGTGACACAAAACCTTCTCTCTATTACTATAAGTGTCTTTATTAAGTGGTAGAGGATTACCAAACATGGGTACCCTAGTTAGAACACTTTTTCCATTTGGTGCCCATGCAGAAGTTACTCCATAGGTCTGGGAGTCCCTTGTAGTCCTGTTACGAATTTGCATTTGAACCTCATTCTTCTTACTTAGTCTCATTCTCATCACTACCTATGGGACTCCTTCCATTATGTTCTACTCAGAACATCATACTAGAGTCTTAGTTAATCTATTTTCAAACCTTTAAAATGAACATATTGTCAAGTAAGATTGTCTCTTTCACACTCATTAAATGGATTTGAAAGGACATCCATTTCGGTATAAGTTTAACTCTTTTCTGGACCAAATAGACTAATTACGAAAAAAAAATACTCTAGTCACCATTGTCTAGAAGAGTTCTCCTTGGTATCGTTTTATGCTTTTTCGGGCCCAAGGAACTAAATCTACGAAAAAGAAAATTACTGGAAGTTTCTTTCCAGTGTCGAGTTTTAATTTCATTTCATCACTCTACGCGCATTGTTGAGTCTAATGTCGACTCTCACTTTCTCGTTATAATCCTATTGCCCCCAAAATTCTCAGCATTCACCAAGCAATGCCTTCCATATATCCTTTGCAACTTGACACCCTTTACCCTATGAGGAAAAATCCCCCTGAGTGTCCATACCCAACATGTGTTCCCTTACATCAAGAATGAATACGTTCCATAGAATGGAACTTGTTGACTCGCTCACGACACTCGTTTCCTCTCTTGTATCATAATAATCTTCCACATTTAAAAAACAAAAAAAGAAGGGTGGGAAAAGAATATTGTCTCCTATCGATAGCAATCATGTCTCATTTGAACATACAACAAATTTTTGAGTCCATTCATCAAAGGTTTGGGTTTAGTTGTTGATTAAGATTGGTTGTCATTGATGTCAACCCTTGAAGAAAGCCCCGTAGCACAAAGGTTGGGTAATGGACCCAATATTGTTTTATGTAAAGATGACTCATTATTGTCTTTTCATGGTTGATAATAAGTAGAAATGGATGAACTCTAAAGTGGTTCCCTTATGGTGAAAGCCCTCACAGGAAGACGCTTTGCGGATTGAGTTATCCTAGAAGTATGGTTAGAGAACCCATGCTTATTTGTGGAATAATGAGATGAAC
>ML819532.1:119006-142845 GCA_009831015.1 Picea engelmannii
GCCGGTGGTGATGGAAACTGCTACTGCTGACAGGACAAGTCTGGCGGAGAAGAAGAAAGATGGGCCCTCCAGGGCCATGCTCAAGTCAACCCTGCTCTCGGTACTTCATGTCTAGGACCATGTGGGCCTCGAGACATGATCTCCTAGTTATCCCTAGATATCGGGGATAACAATCCCCAAGCAATAACTTGATTATGACACTTTTGACCAAATGGAACAAATGCAAGACAAAATAGCACACCTAAAGTCAATGTAGTTATCTTAAGACTCCATACCAAGTCACAATTCAGGCATACCTTTTATTGAAGTCGGTCATAAGTTTGCAGGGCATCAAGCTGCAAGTGTTGACCCATGTGGCCCCTATTGCATGTGAATAAATTTCTTTTCATGCAGACAATCTAACAAATAAACGATGCAAATTTTTAACAGTCAATTGTAGACTGCTGACTTCTGCATTCGCAGGAATCTAAAATCTCAGATAGACTTGCTATATATTCACAACATCCTTTAGACTTGCTCACCAATCTTTTCCTTTCAGTTTGTGTCAATTTACTTGTTGAGAGAGAATTCATAGCATCTTCAGTATGCCATCCCTAGCTAATTCTAGGAAAAACATAAGCCTTCCTTCTCAAAGCAGGCATGTCTCCAAGAGAGGATAAGTGAGAGCAGCCATTGCCCACTCCATCAAGTCCTTTTTCTCAACAAATTCGTTCTCCAACTTCCATGGCTCTTGATCAACACTTTAAAATGGCTGCTGCTTGTTGTTCTCTGGCCTCCACTTGGGGTAGATTTTCAATGTAATGTATGTTGCAGAGCAATGCCCATATATTGTTTACAACATGAAGAAACATTTCATTTGGCAAGGCACCATGACTCAAAAAAAGACTGCCTATATCTTGATAGTTATTGCCAGAGGAGTAACATGAGCTTTGAGGATGAAATAGGCTCGCTCTTCACAGATTTGATTCCAAATTATACAGTCTGTGCTCTTCTCCATTCTTTTTCTTAATAAAAGGATTTACTGTGTTACTAAAAGCTGCTATCATCCTATGATTCAATCCATTGTTTGCTGCGGTAATATGACAGTTGAGACTACATAGAAGCTTTTAAGGGTTTAAAGAGTTATGTTATGTAAATTGGTTTTTCCTTGTTTTGAGGTAGGGAGGCTTGAAATGCAGTTTTAGCCTAATGTTTTAGCCTAATGAAGAAGAAACTTCAATGAGTAGCTCAGTTGTGTGCGTTTGAATATTATTTTCAGATTCTTGGTATCATTTTTTCAAACATCATCTCAAAATTTCTGAAATAATATCAATGGAATCGCTCTTACAATTGCTTCATGGTACAGACCTCTTTGTTGTTCTTCGCTGTTTCAATCTATTTCAAGGGACATTTGCACAGAGACTTATTTGTCATAGAGGTTGTATGGTTTCGATTCTGAGCACATGGACTTTTTCGTCATAGAGGTTGAGGTTGTATGCTTTCCATCCATTCTTGTGTTGTTTAAATGTTTTTAGTTTTATTTGTTCGAATCTGGTGATATAAATCTGTAATAAATCACAATTTTTTGTTATTTAAATTACATTTTTGAATGTAGAAATAGATTCAACATGCAAAAAAACACCCTGAAATACTGAAACTATATAAAACTATACAAAATTAAGAACCAAAACATAGAACAATTAAACTACGACACTCTAATTACTTTTTTTTTCTTATTTACATAAATAATCACAGCTTTAATAAATAATCCCAACTTTAATGATTACCTATAAAATTCATAGTTCCAACTATATTGATGAGGAACTATATTGATGAGAAACCAATGTGCCTAATCATGTGCTGAATCAACCAAAATCAACAGTTGACCGTGCTCCATGTCAGTTGGATGAATGAAATTTACAATCCAATTAGATTTCCGAAATCTACAATCTATCTAGTTAAGTTCGATGTTCTTATCATTTATCTTCTTATCATTAAATAATAAATTTTTATATGATCAATTATTTTCATCCAAGTAAATGGGACACATGGCTATAAATTTTAAATCTAGCTGTATAAGGATTCTAAATCTGGTTTCAGTCAACTTCATAAACTTCCATCGATTTATTAAATGTTCACAGAGATAAAGCCAGCTATATTAATCTTAATTCCCGATTCATTAAGTATCTTGAAAAATGAAAAAACAAATAAAATAAAAAACTTAAATAAATTTGATGTATTATATACTTTTAATTAGATTTGACATATATATAAATAAGTGCTTGTAAAACATGATTATCTCAAATTCTCGTTTCTCTGATTGAATTAATTTTTATTTTTATTTTGTATAATACATAATATTGAATTGACATATCTTGACGTGATTATTAATATCCATTGAGAACTTCATATGGTTGAACGAATGGAACTACAGCTGTGTTCACGCTCTAGGGTTTGATGCGTAGTTTGCGTCCAAGCTTTGACAACTTCAGACTCTCCCCGTGCAAAGACGTCGCTGCCACAACTGTGACACAACAAAATGAGCTCAGAGGGAGGGGTGAAATCCCCCTTTTATCGGAACGTTGTAGTGAATGAAACGGACGGAGCCCGAGCCAGGCGGCCACCCTTTGAATCCCCACCGCACCTCCGTGATCAATTTCTTCAAGATGAGCAAGGCCCAGAAAAAGGAACGTAAATGGAAGCGGAACCGCCGTCCAATGGTATCCCAGGGAAATGCATACCCTAGGCACCAACAACACCAAAATATGTGATAAAATCTACTAGGGTTGGAGAACACGTCCAATTTATGAAGGACCATGTCTTGATCGGAATTTTTTTAGGGCTTTGGCCCTCTCAAAGAGACCTCGTACGATGGATCAAAACCTGGTGAAACCCAAAAGGAGATTATTGAAAATGGTCCCTACTTCTACAACTCCGCAGTACTGTATCTCCGTTTTTGGACTGATCGCTTCTGGACTGATCGCTTTTGTCTAGAGAAGGAGAACTTTTCCTTTGCTCCATTGTGGATTCATCTCTACTCCTTACCATGGGAGTTCTGGCTTGAAGAAATCCTACTGGGTATCGAAAATACGTTGGGCAGATATGTTAAATCCTCAGAGGCCACTAAGCAAAGGAGATACACATCATATGTTCGCATTTGTGTATTCATGAACATCTCCAAGGCCTTGCCTGGTTTAGTCACCATGGAATACCAGGATGAAGAATGGATCCAAACCATCGACTATGAACACATTCCTTTTCGTTGCAGGAAGTGCCACGAACATGGGCATCTCTTTAGGGATTTCCCATTCAATTCTCCAACATGGCCAGTCATAGAAAAGAAACAGAAAGATGGCTTCACACAAGTCCTGGGCTGCAAGAAACAACCTCAGAAAAAACCCAACCAGAATAACAGTCGTAGGAACTTCAACAACAACTCCTTTGATGCCCTTGGAAATTTACTAGAGACAAAAGAGGTCGAGAATCCTCACAAATCAGTGGACCTGCAAAACGACAAAGGAAAAGTGAAACAAAGCCATGATCATGTTCTTGAACAAGTCATGAATCTTGACTCCCAAGCCCAAACAATGCTAGGAAAGAACTCTGAGGAAGAAAGAGATACTATAATGCAAATGGACGAGCAAGAACTAGCAGACATAGATCTAGACAAACTAGGGGAAGCCCTCAATAAACAGGATTTGCAAACTATACCAGTCGAGCAACTCAGGAAGGTCCATAAGGTTTTCTTAGACTCCGCAGCAGGCACTACATCCAGGCTGGGCATTAGTACAGATTTGGACCCAGATCCTAGAAGGAACCCTAAAGAGAGCAAGCGACGAGAACGCAAGACCGCTCAACAATTGATTAAGGAGGCATCTAACTACATGATCAACTCGGTTCAGATCCAACGTCTCACCGAGAGTTTCTTCCCCCCCCCTCCACAACTCTTTATGATGAAGATCATCACTTGGAATATTAGAGGCCTAAATGGAAGATCCAAACAAAGGATTCTTTGCAACTGTATTAATTTTGAGGAACCAGACATTTTTCTCTTACAAGAAACCAAATGTGCAGGAGAAACAACATAGGAACTATTCAAAAGATGTTGGCATCACTGCAACTTTGTGTACATTGACTCGAAAGGGGCTACATGAGGTCTAGCCATCCTCTGGAACCCTGCCACAGTCATTGTTTACCGGGCACTCTCCACTGTGAGAACTCTCACCGTTCATTATCGGGCCATTGACTCCAACAAAGATGGAGTAATCACGAATGCCTAAGGTCCTCAGAGCAGCCAAGAGAAATATCATTTCCTCAATAGCATATCCTATCTAGAATCACTAGTAGGCCGCAAGCGTTGGATCATAGGAGGTGATCTTAACATCATTCTCACTCTAGAAGAAAAAAGGGGAGGCACAAAGTGTCTAGACCAGGACAACATCAAGCTCAGGGACCTCATTGATCACCTCAAATTGGTGGACATTGAAACCAAAAATGGCCCCTTCACTTGGTCCAACAAGCGTACAGGATCCTAACAAATAGCACACAGGCTAGATTGCTTTCTAATCTCAGAAACCATTATGTATAAGTATGACCATTGGAAGTTCAACCATTTGAAGAGAGCTTGATCCCCAAGCAATAACTTGAGTATGATACTTTTGACCAAATGGAACAAATGCAAGAAAAAATAGCACACCTAAAGTAAATGTAGGTATCTTAAGACTCCATACCAAGTCACAATTCAGGCATACCTTTTATTGAAGTCGTTCATAAGTTTGCAGGGCATCAAGCTGCAAGTGTTGGCCCATGTGGCCCCTATTGCATGTGAATAAATTGATTTTGATGCGGAAAATCTAACAAATGAAACGATGTAAATTTTTAAGAGTCAATTGTAGACTGAGTTGACTTAGTTGACTTCTACATTAGCAAGGTATCTAATATTGACTTGTTCACCAATCTTTTCGTTCCTTTAGACTTGTTCACCAATTGTTACTATACTTTTTTTTATTATTTCATTCCATGTCAAGTTTTACACATTGAGTGTAATTGTTTTGTTTTTTTTAATTGAGTCAACTTTATGTTTATTATTGTTATTTTTTTTAATGTAGTCTTATCTAATATAAGACTAACCCCTCATAACACTAATGCTCCAACATCTCCACTATACTAGATTGTAGAGCACCTCACTACTCTAGGTACAATAATATTTATATTAATTTTTTTATTACTATATTTTAGTTTTATATAATATATTATATTGAATTGATATATATTCACATTATCATTAATATTAACATAGGTTAACATTACACTATCATATTAAGTTTTAAAATACACTTCACATTTTTTTATCTAATTAATTTAAGAAAAAAATGAATTATAATTTATTAAATATTAAATTACACAATTTATGGAAGACTTGTATTTAAAATAAGAATGTTTACAAAATTTCAATTATCAGTTTTAATATTAAAAATGTATGCCTTATAAATTTCATTGTTTCATTTTTTATAATACAACATGTTATGAGTGGGTTTAATGGTTAAGAAGATATATTTCTATTTAAGAAATTGCAAGTTCAAACTCAAAGGAAGGTAAAATGTATATATCTCTATAAACTTTAGTAATCACCATTTTAATGTTAGATTAGCTATTTTTTAAAAATATCTATTACTTTAATATAATTTTATTAATTTAATATAATTTTAGAAAATATCTAAAAATTTCAAAAAAAAAATAATAGATATTAATATTATGCACATTGATTTATCTAATAATATATAATTAAAACAGTTACCAATTTGATAGTGTAAGATTGATTATATTTAGATCTAGTTTCATACAACTATTGGAGAAGGCTTGGCGGATAGTTTTTAGCGGGTATCTTCAGTGATAGATAGGTTTTGGCGGACAGTACTAGCAGAGCATCTCTGTGATCTTAGAGTGAAGATTTAAGGCCATTTATTGGAGTTTAAATGTTTTGGATAAGTGGGTGTACAGGTGGAAGATTAATTATTGATTATTGAATAGCTCTTTGTTTGGACTACTTCCAAACCGTTGATCCTCCCTCTGGATGGAGGAAGAAGTCAAAGTCCCTTGGGGCGCTGCAGACGAGGTGAACTGGACACATGATCGTCCCTTCATTTCAGATGGGGCATTTATTAAGAAAGAAGGTGGCAACCGCTACATGAAGGAATACCTTACCTCGGACAAGGCACCGAATGGTCCTTTACTATCACCTTCCAAGGCAAATCAGTTAAGTGAACAGGGTGGTGAGGATAATACAAACCAGAATGTGTTATCACCTGGTGTGATTGGAGAGCCTTTGAAACAACCACATTACCAACAGATTCCGGGTGCGACTGCAATTGATCATTCAACTATATCTGGTCTATTTTCGGAAAGGAGTTCTGAGCAACACAGGAAGCCTGTAGGAGAAGTGGTAACACAGGATAACAGGGTTGCGGCTTCCCCAGTTCAGGCTGGAAAATACAACAAGTTTTCCAACGAAAGGAAGTATAATATACATAGAAAAGATTGTGGGTTAAGGAGCAACAAAGGAAGAAGGTGACTCGGGTCTGGAAACCCAAGAAAGCTAGAAGGAGGTTGGTCATAGGCATGGATGTGGGGTTGGAAGAAATTGTTAACCTATCTCTCTATGCATTAGTTGGGAGGTTTGCGTATAAGACAAAGTATGAGATCTTGTTATCGGAGTGGATGAAGAAAATATGGATACCCATCATTGGGTATGTACCAGGATACCTTACCTTGCCTTCGGGTTGGTTCAGTTTAGTTTTCAAGATCCCGGAAGATGTTGAGACTATTTTAAATGGTTTTTGGGACTACGAGGGTGGTAGTGGCATGTTAAAGAGGTGGCACACCCATTTCGACCCTGTCGCAGAGTACTTCAGCTTTCGGCATGTCTGGGTGCTGTTCCCCGAACTACCACTCAACCTTTGGAATAAGGGTGCCTTAAAGGCCATTGGAAATCTGATAGGATGATTTCTCAAATACGATGAAAAGGGACTACACAATCCAGATAAATGCATGGCGCATATACTATTTGAAGTAGACATACATGAAGGTATTATGGAATCATTGGAATTGAAGTGGAGAGGACAAGTGATGGTGCAACGACTTGACTATCAGGGTCTGCCTTTTCGTTGTAGTTCTTGTAGAAGGACTGGGCATCTCAGAAATGATTGTCCTTCATGGAACGGGTTTGGGGATGTGGAAGACTCTATGGACACATAGGTCAATCATTTGTACATGAGTGATGGGGATGCAGAAGAGGTGGGGATGTTTACGTCGATGCCGGAAGCGTATCCCTCAAGGACCCTTTTTGACTCACATCTCGGTAAGTTAAAATTTTACTGTCCCTCCTTATATTTTAAACTTTCATCTTGGGAGAGGGATTTTTTGGATAAGACCATTCCTTCCGTCACTTTTTCTCTCCTCGAGACTTCTAGATCCACCAAGAATAATCTAGATTTGGGTGGGTTGGCCCGGGGTGGTGATAGGGTATCTGAGGCCTTGATACCAGACCTTCCCATCCCTACATTACTAGTGTTGTCAGCCATAGTTTTGGGGGGAGTTACGGAGATTCCTGCTCAACTTATCTCTACTGAACCTGAGGATGCACAGTCGCTGGATACAGATCTGGAAGAACTATTACCAAACAATAACGTTTTGATTAGTCCCATTCCTCTACAAACTTTCTGGGGATCGAAAGTTTATCAGGGAAGTTCTGGGTATGATCCAGGTTCATCTAGGACTTCTGGGGAGGTGGGAAAGGGAAAGGAATTGTCTTGGTCTCATGGTTTGGGGTTGGAGTTTTCTCCAATAAAGACTTGTAGTGCTCGCAAGAAGTTAGGAATTGCACATGCTTTGGAGTCACAACATATAGTTTCAAATCATGAATTGGGGGTGCTTAGAGGCGTTAAATCCCTCACAAGGGCTAATATATGATCCTTATTTCTCTGAATATAAGAGGGGTTGGTGGCCTCCTAAAAATGCCTACCATTCGAAGACTTTTTTCAAATAATAAACCAGACATTATTTTTTTCCAAGAGACTTTAGTCTCTGCGGAGAAATCCATAAAGTTTATGTGCTCGATTTTCCCTGATTGGATGACTACTGTTGTTAGTTCTGTTGGGACATCTGGAGGCCTGTTAGTGGCTTGGAATCCAAATATTTTCGATTTTCAGTCTTTTCTAAGCCTTGGTGGAATTCTTTTGACAGGTATCCACCTTCCGGGTAAAAGAAAAAATAGTTTTATTAATTCTTATGGGTTATGCACGGGACACAGGCGCTTCTAGGAACAAGTGGAAGAAAAAGGATTGTTGGCACTTAAAAATCTCATCCTAGCGGGTGATTTAAAATTTGTAGATAGTATTGAAGAAGTGTGGGGAGCTATAGAAATGCCTGATTCGTTGGTGGTTTTTTTCAAAAATCGTTTCTCCACGAACAGATTGGTGGATATCAAACCTGTAGTGACTTTGCCTACTTGGCGAAATGGCAGGAAAGGGAGGGAGGAAATTTAGAAGAGTCTAGATAGAGCTTATGTTTCTGAAGAACTTCTAAATGATGCTGCAAGATACAGATCTTGGGTGTAACTACCTTTTATTTCAGACCACGTGCCTATTGTTCTACAATTGGATTATGGTTACAAACCTGTTGCATACCCTTTTAAATTCAATCTAGCCTTTCTACATGAAGAGTCTTTATGTAATCTTGTTCGAACCTATTGGGGCACACAACAACTTGATGAAGGGTATGGAGCACAATGAAGACTGTCTTGGAAACTCTTGGGTTTAAAGGTAGAGGTGAAGAATTGGTTGGCTGTAAAAAAGAAAAAGGATTTGGTCCTTTTAAATCAATTAGAAGATGAGATTTCACATCTAACAGAACAATACTTGCACTTTGATCTTAACCATGATCTTAGAACCCGTTTTAAAGAACTTGAAGATGAGAGAAACAAGTTACTGTTGGATGAGGAAGGAAGGTGACGATTAAAAAGTAGATCAATCTGGATAAAATGTGGAGACAGGAATACAATTTTTTTTCATCTTTTTGCTAGTTACAGGAGGAACAAGAAACACCTTTGGGAGATCAAAGATGGAATGGGACAGGTACATTACGGTCAGGACGCTCTAAAGAATGAAGCTCAATGCTATTTTAGCACTTTCTATCAAGAGCCTAGAACAAATACGATGGTGGATAAGGTAGCTTCGGCCAGTTTGTTCACAAGGATGGTCAGTGAGGAGGAAGTTAACCAACTTGAAATAACAATTATGAAGGAGGATATTTTGGATGTTTTAAAAAGGTTTTTCCAAGGATAAAATCCCTGGGCCTGATGGGTGGAGTGTGGAATTTTACTTTCACTTCTATGATATGATTGCAAATGATTTGTTGGAAGCAGTCGAGGAGTCTCACAGGACTGGTGTGGTTAACAAAGATATCAACTCGACATTTATAGCACTCATCCCCAAGGTAAATGGTCCTGCAACTTATGAGGAGTTCCATCCAATAGCTCTGTGTAACCTTTGTTACAAGATCTTCACTAAAATTATTGCTAGGCATATCAGACCGATATTGTCTCGTGTTTTATCCGAGGAGAAATTCGATTTTTTGAAAGGTAGATAGATTATCGATGCTATAGGGATGGTTCAGGAATGCCTACACAATATCAAAGTGAAAAATTTATAAGCATTGATCCTTAAAATTGATTTGAAAAAAGCATATGATTTTGTTAGCTGGGACTATCTAAGACTGGTCTTAATTCAATGCAGTTTCGGCTTGCCGACGACAAATTGGATTATGGGATATATTACATCAGCCACATATGTTATCTTGATCAATGGAGAACCCATGGGGTTCTTCAACAGTGAAAGAGGGTTGTGCCAGGGTTTCCCTTTATCACCCTTGTTATTTATTCTAATCATGGAAGGTTTAATTTTGGCCTTAAAAAGAAGTAAAGAGGAAGGTTTACTCACTGGCATAAAAGTTTCTAGGCTACATAATATTATCCACCTATTGTTTGTTGATGACATCCTTATTTTATCTAAAAATTCTATTGTTGAATGGCTGGAAATAAAAAGAATCTTAGATGTTTCTGCAAAGTATCTGGCCTCAAGATAAATGAACAGAAAACTACCTTTCTTCATTACAGAGTGAATCAACTGGATCTGGAGTTTTTATAGGTAAACTTTCACTATAAATTTGTTGATCTCTCTTGTGGCTTCAGATATCTTGGCTACTTATTGAAGATTGATAGATACAAATCGGAGGATTGGATATGGTTGATTGACAATTTTGAAGCCCAGATCAGTCACTAGTGCAACCGACTGCTTTCCATGGGGGGTCATTGTGTACTTATTAAGGCAGTTTTATAAAGCCAACCCGTCTATTGGATGAAACTTGCAAATATACCTTCATTGACTCTTCAAAAGATCAAACAACTTATATATGATTTTCTATGGTCGGGATGCAATAATAAAAAAAAGTTTTATCTCTGTGTATGGAATCATTTAGCACGACCAAAGAAGTTTGGGGGCTGGGTTTTGCGCAATTTGGGAAGTTTTAGTAGGGTGATGGTGGCGAATACACTTTGGAGGGATCTGGTACATGATGGACTATGGCATCACATCTTTAAAGATAAATATTATCCATATGTAACAGTGGAAAGATGGTTGCGCATGGTTATTGTTATTGATGTCCAAGGATCGCAGACCTGGAAGTACCTTTTAAAGTCTTTGCACATTATATTACAGTGGATCGCATGGAGGCCGGGGTCTGGCCACAAGATTCTGTTGGGATACGATCATATTCTGGGGATGGGAGAAGGGGCGATCCTGACAGGTAATCTGATCACAACTATCAATAGGGAAGGAATTTATTATTTATTTCAGGCTCTTGGTGAAGATCGAGTGGGGGGGTTGGTACAAATTGGTTCACCAGTGAAGATTTAGGATTAGTTGGTGATCTTGCTTTGGAATGGAATACATTCAGTTGTGCTCTTATAATCAATGGTATCCAACTTACAGAAAATCCAGACCAACTCATTTGGATGGGGGTTGATGAATCCAAGATATTAACTGTCAAGAATACATATGAGGCTTTGGAAAAAAAGAAATGGGGTTTTTTGATTGGGGGCTGGAGGAAATATTTGTGGTCCTGGACTTTCCCATTAAAAATTCATTTATTCACCTAGTTGTTGGTTGAGAATAAGATTCTCACATGGGATCGGCTCCAGTGACGAGGTTTCTATGTTCCGAGTACTTTCTATTTATGTAACAACAATCAAGAAACAATCTTCCATCTGTTTGTGGAGTGCACTTTTGCCTCGAAATTTTGGGAAAAGGTTACTTCTTTTATTAAACATACTGGCAGGAGGGCTGGTAATACCATTGTTGAATATTTCAAGGCCTAGAAATTACAATTTTTATTATATCCCAGTCTACCCACGATCATTTGTTGGTTTTTATGGAAGGACATATTCCAAATAATGAGAAGATGTCTTATCTCTCATTTCTCACTTTGGAGAGCAGTAAAAAAATATTAAAACATGTGGCATATCGGAACTGATCAATTACAGATGCAGAATATGGAGTGGGGGGGTGGTTTGATGGTGTTGCTGAAGCTTCGGGCGATAATTGTAGAGCTGGAGGATTTATAAGAACAAGGGTACATAGATGTTACAAATGGTTTTTTAATGGTGGGCCTAACACCAACACAAAGGTCGAGCTCCTGGGTGCATGGGCACTTCTCCTCTTGGCTTCTCGTTTATCAATCTTGGAGATACATATTAGGGGAGATTCCAAAATTATTATCGATTGGCTGAAAGGTAAGGGGCGCCTTCAAGTAGCGGCATTGGAATGTTGGAAGGATCGCATCAAGGAGATGAAAAATCACTTTCAAAAGATTACCTATGATCATGTTTACAGGGAAGGTAACACTGTTGCGAATAGTCTGTCTAAACGTGCTCTACAACAAGCTCCAGGGAAGATATATTATTACATGTGTGAAGGAGGTCATGAGGGACCTCTATAGTCTTTAAACCTCTTTTAAGGGGATCTCCCTGGTCACTTTTTTATGATGTTTTGGAATATTTACATGTTGATTGTTTTTGTTGGAAGAACGGTTGAATATTTTTGTTGGAAGAACTTCTTGCTCTCAGGCAAAGGAAGGCTGATTTGTCTAGGCTTATATGGGATTTTTTGTTTCCAAATGATGATATTTTTTGACATCCATGGAGGTGGATTTTGGACATGTCTGTTTGTCATAGCCATTGTATGTCAGTGATGATCCCTTAAGTTTTTTTTGGAACATCCTTGTTGTTGATATCTTTGATAAGATATCTTTTTTGTGAACACTTTATATTTTAAATAATATAAAGTGTAATTTTCTTGGAGAAAAAAAGATTTATTATATTTTTAAAAATATAGTTACGAATTTAATATAGTTTTATAATATTAAAAGATTTTAAAAAACTTAATAAGTGTTGATGTTATGTAAAGCTATTGTAGTTTTAATATTAATTTTTAGTTTTATCAATTTAATGATTTTGTTAAAAGTATATAAATTAGTTATTATTTCAAGTTTACATATTTTTTTTATATAAAATGGGATTTTTTTTATAAAAAATAAATAAATTCATTTTATTATATATCAAAATTAATTTATAGTTTATTGTAAATTATTAATTATTAATTAAAATAGCATAATCAAATTTGAAAATAATATTTGTTTACATAATTTATATTCAATTTCCAAGGTTAATGATAATGATGATGATGGTGATTAAAGTATACGACTGAATTGGTCTATTGGACCTTAAGAAGGTAAGGAATTACTTGGAATTCTTTAGAATTTTGTTTTTGTGCTCGAAAGCATTAAAAGAAGCATTCTAGGATCACCATGGTTTTGTTGATTTAAAGGGTCATGAAGGTTGATATTGTGACAAATCTTTTGAAATTGAGATCTAATCTGGGTATATGGTGAACATTATGCGAGAAAGAGTTTTTCATATTCAAACTTATTAGTGTGATATTATAAATAATATTAAGGGTTTAAGGGGTGGTGGGTACAAGGGGGTCGTTTTTGACCTCAAAGGAAATATAGAAGAAGAATTTGTATGGGTTTTTGGGACTATAACAAATAATGAAGTGGAGACTATATCAATGTATAAATTCCTTCTCCTCCTCAAGGACAAAGGGATTTTAAAGGTTGTGGTGGTCAGGGACACAAACATCACCTTGAGAGTTGTGTACCGTAAGCATCTCCCATCTAGTTATAACCTATCCCATCTAGTGAAAAGGATATGCCCCTCCCACATGAAATGTTAGTATTAATTGAACAACACCACTTGCACCACACTTGGCATAATATTAAGGAGAGTATTGATTTCGGGTGGAATAATGATGCACTTACCCACTTTCTTCACCACATCGTATGCATGCAACTTATTGAATAGTACCAGGAGAGTTTATGAGTTTTCATGTGGGTTTAATTTTGTGAACAACATGGTAATGATGTATTTCTTTGGGATATGGTGGTTATTTGTTTTGGTTTCAACCATTAGAGTGAAGTCAACGAGATTGTTGGTAGATGCAAGGGTGAGATCTCATCTCGCTACTCCATGCCTCAAACCTCTCCTTCGTTGCACTTCCATCTTCTATGTTGTCTGAAGTTTGGTTGATGTGAGGAGTGGTATGGGCCTATCTTAGTCCAAGGAGTTGGAAAGCATGGCATACTGCCACTGCCACTGAAGCTTTCTCTACAAATTAGTACAATTGAAGAATGGGTTAGCATAATTGTTTCCCATTTGAGTGTTCCTATGTCTATTGCCTTTCCTTATAGTGATGATTCTACTCCAACTTAGGACACTTATCTGCACAATTTCTCTCTAAAGTCATCAAACCTAGTGATCTTCTCTCTCTCACATGCTAGAATTGGAAGAAGGTGCAGTAGATGTTCAAGCTGCAAAAATCAACGAGGAAGAGTAAAACCTGGGAGCTAATGAACAATTATTGAGGTACCCACTGTCATAGCTTAGTTTTTTTTCACTTAAATAGTTTGTATCATAATGTACTTGTAGGGATGTAATAAGTTGGAATGAGGAAGATTGTTTATCAAGACTGCAATTCTCTTAGTTATATATTTTAGGCATTCGGCTTTGGCCTTATATTATTTTTTTGTATCTTGACATTGTTCGGTGTGTCTGGAATGTTCTATAATATAAAATGATAATCGATACTATAAAAAAAATAGTAACAATTTTTTAGTAGGTGATAATAAGCATTATAAGATGTTATTAGAAAAAATAAATGTTAAGGGAATATAATTAAATGATTTTAGTATATGATTTTGTCTCACGGTGTATGTATAATGGTTTATATATTAGTTTGATTCATATTGGTTTGAGGATGAAATGAAATAACATAGTGTTACACATATGACACAATATACAATGTTGAACGCTAAGTATTACATCAAAGACTAAATCATATTAATGAATCCAATGGTTAAAGAACATTATATTGTACATAGAAATACAAAATGGCTAAAATAGTGGTAGTTTATCTCTAAGAAGAGATTTAACATATATGTTCATTCACAAAAGACCCTAACACAAGGTTGAAATTACATTTATAATCACGCTAAAAAAAATTAAGAAGCAAGAACTCTTACCCTAGCATGATTATGACTAAGTAGGATCATTAAGTTGGACAAATTTGAGATGTTTGGGAAAAGGGGAGCCTTGTTGGGATCATAAATTTTTGTTTGGTGCTATATTTTGGGCCATCTTTATCTTGTTTAATAGAACATTAGTAGAATGAATTGAGTTCCTGGCCGTTGTGCATAATTTCCCTGAAAAACACATTAGAAGGCCCTAAACAATGAGTTAAAAAATGATGATCCAAAAACTACCAAATGTATCAAGATTTATTTTAAGATGGACCTAAATGGAAAAATCGATCAATTCTTCCCATTTAAGTAGAAATGGTCCCCATTTTTCAAGTTCTTGTACCATATAAGGGAACTTCTGCTAGATTTGGTCTCTATTAAACCACCTGCCTTGTTGAAGAAGTTGTGTTGCTTTGACAACTCAATAAATTTGTATGCCTATTGGAATGTGATATCCATCTTGGAGTTCATGATCTATTCCATAGTGACTTAATCAATTTCTCTCCCACCTCCAAGGTATCTAACATATATAGAAAGAATAATTGAAACCACTAATCAAAATTAAATACATGCAAGTCAATGAAAAGAGGAAGTTAAAATTCAAATGCATCCTCACCCATGACATTGGTGATAGTGTAAGGCCCATATTAAAGTGTAATATCCTTGTTTTAATCCCAAGTTTAAATTTTAATTAATGATGTTTAGCATTGTTTATGTCAACATGAATATTTCATTATCATGCCTAGTTGAACTAAATATATCAAAACATTGTATACATATTTTATTTTTATTAACAAAGACACCAAACTGACGGAAGCATGAGCGCCTATAAATACCATGATACCATGAGTGGGGAATAATGAAGGGGGAAAGAAGGGGTTCAACATACCTAAGGATCCCTAGCCACCTTTGCAAAAGTATTTTTGATGCCAAATTAATTTTGAAAAAATATCCCCTGTTTTCCCTTGATTGACTTGACAAGCCAATCCTTGAACACAATTGGTGGAAGGACCACCATCCACAATTATGAGAGGAATGTTTTGAGTACTTAAGGATGTTATACATGAAAGAGTGAAATATCCTTGATCCCGTTGATCAAGATATTTGCTACTGATCTATTGTTCTATCTTGCAGATATGATACACTGGGGGGTTTCTGGATGCGTTTCAGTTGTATGTTTGAGATCATGATGGTTATTGCATGTGCATGTGGGTTATTTCATGTGCATTTTGGTTATTGCATGTGCATGTTGCATATTTATGGTTTTAACAACATATAAAGGATGCATGCAGAAGTAAAGAACATCAACTGCCTAATATCATGTATTTTACGGTTCAAGCATGGAAATACAATAGCCTACTAGAAATATAGAATATAAATGTTAGGTAGATATCATGGATCGTCACTGGAATACAAGAAAATAGCATTAAAAATACCCATTATCATAAGATGATAGCAGATCTGATGCATGCACAGATAGATTGACAAAAATATGCGATTCTGGAGAAGTACGGTAACCGCTACTAGCTGGAAAACTCATCCGGAAGAATAGATCATCAGAATTCACTAGAAACTACTCCAATAGAAGCTCCCTAGCCTCTAGACTGAAATGGATGAGTGTCGGATCTCGGATCTGGTCTCTGAGGCACTGGATCTAGACCCCTGGGGGGTTTGCGCACCTCCTGGGACACTGGATCTGCCCAAAATGATTCCACCAACGAAATATGATGCTATATGGCTCAAAACGATCATCTTGCCAAATGCGGAACTGGGTCAGAAGGAATTTCTCGGATTTTCTCTGATACTTTGCATGCAACCGCAAATGTCTGTCTGGAAGAGCTGTGCCCTAAATGGCTGGATGAGGTGATATGCAATATTCCACCGTCAAAATCCAATCATAGATGGCTCAATAGAAGCGCCCTAGATGGATCTCAAATGGGTTGGAAGGAAACTGCAATCTAGACTCGGATTTCGTGCAGCTCTCCAAACCCTCAAACTGACTTGTGCCCTCACTGGCTAAGTTGTGCACTCTGCAATGGATACTCCTGAAAATTACGGTGAAATACCTAGATGGTATCTCTGATGGGCTAGTGTGTGTCTCTCAACATTGAAACCGATCAATGGTGGAGGTTTCCTCCAGAAATCCACAAAACAGTAAGGTCACCTCTCTTCCTCCTCTGGGAACTCTCAACATCAAATCATAACAATGCATAATAAATTAGGTTGCTTTAACCTTCCTTTATAGCTTCCAAAAACCCTAATTTTTTGTTGACCTTTTCCCTCCAAGTGACTTTTACTTTATTTTATTATTCCTTGATTAATTCACTTAATTAATTAATTAATTAACCATTTTGCCTCTAAAAAGTGATTTATCCATTCTGATGGCTTCTCCAGTCACTGAAAGTCACTTCTCATCATCTTATCCTATAATGCTCTTCCTCCCGATTTTGATGAGATATTACACTAAGAGGTTTCTCCGAGTAATATGGCCATTACAGCCTTCTTAGTGAATTTAATTAAGATATGACCCATAATAACTCAAAATTACGGAAATCGTCAGAATGCAACAGAACCAAAGCCCAAGTGTGCATAATGGATCCTGATGATGAACAATACACATCGGGCCCAAATAAACCCCTCAATATCTCCCAAACTCTCTGTCACCCCTATCTGGCTACTCGGGTAGGCATAAGACACTGTAATGTTATAATGTATAATGTCCCAAAATGGGGACATTACAGTCCTCCCTACCAGAATATTGCTTGTCCTCAAGCAATAACTGAATCCAACTACATATGATACTGAGGTCCCATATCCACCTATGTGACACAAGGTAGACTCCCCTCAATATGTGGCTTCTCCAAGTGCTCACCACGCATGACACCCACATGCTCCCGATGAGTAGAATGATCAATGGCGAAAGAATCTTAGTCAACTCCCCAAGCAACCACTCTACTTGAAACTCGACTCCATCAAACATTGAACTGCCAAGCACTCCAATCCCTGGATCCCATATCATAATGTGAACTGCAATGCCTCGTGAGATATAATCCTGTAACATATCACTACCATGAGTCTCCTGCAAATAACACACGGTCTCAAACCGAAATGAGTATGTCCTACCAGACCATACCAAACCCAACATGACCCCCACCAACTGAACATGTTGTTGCCCTAGTGAGGTACTAAAAGACCTCAATGAATCACTAGCCAGTGACATGCTCTCCCCAATACTGAAACTCATTGGAAAATCAAGGTGACTTCCCCCTGCAAAGGTCCACTCATCTCCACCAGTCAATGAAATTCCCAACCCTGTAATCCTAGGGTCCCATGCTAGTCTTTGAAAGGGACCATCATGTTGATGTTGATATACTCTGATCATGACTATTTGATCAAAGTATCCATACTAGATCCTCCACTCTTGGATCCTCATAAGATGAAACGAACTATTGACCAAATGGACTCCTGGATCCCACGTCAAATTTGGAAGTTCATCACTTCCAATCCCCACTAACTGTTGATGTGCCCTACTGGTAACTGTCAAAATCACTCCACCCTCATCCTAATGAGAGTCTGAATATGTAGCAACCTCTGAGATATCCTCTATCCCATGGCCTAGTATAATCTCCATCATGCCTAGGGCCTCAACTGTCTACCCTTGATGATCCACCCCTATCTTGATGTATGCAATCAAGGCACTCTTGTTAGGTAGTCTCGACCTACCAACTCTCCATGCCCCCTGCCACTGTCTATCTCCCCCTTTGATGCTATCGATGATTAAAGTATCAGGAAAGGCCATCATAAATATCTACAACCAACTGTAGGACTGGAAAGTAGCATATGATTTGGTCAATCCGAGGGACTTAACCAAAATGTCTTCCATCGACACCCATGGTAAATAATCACCTGTACTCCTCAGTGAACACCAACCATCGGGTACAACATGAGGTATCTCTACCAACTGTGAGTTAATAATTCTCCATCCATCATCACTCACGTAATTGCTGCTACGATGAAGGTGATCTCCCAGATCTGTATACTGCTGCAAGGGAGATGAATCTCCAAGCTCTACTAAGTACATCTCCTCCATGCCATCCAGTGCATCCCCGTAAATCCCACTGTACACCTATGTATGTCTCTGTGAACTACCACTCATCACTGTGTGCCCCTGCATACTCATGTGATCTCCTGTATACACCTGCGACATCATGGATCCTGGGTGTACTACGTGGTCATCCTCTACATGAAGGTCAACCAATCCTAGAACATAAATGGAAGTGTCCTCAGAACTACCCCTAGCTCTGGAATCCCCATGTGTACGTGTGTGCCCAACTGTCTCAATACCCCTTGTGAAGGGTGGTCCCTGTGACCTATGGATATCCTCATGTATCTCTGGATCGTATCTCTCCATAGTCATTAGTGATCCTGGGTACTCCTCATGATCCTCCCTCAATTGGTGCTCCACTACTAAACCACCAACATCCTCTTGCAATGTGGCTGAGGGATATATCTGACTCTCTGCTAAAATAGGTGTAGTGGATCTCTGTCTAGTTTCCTCAAGGAGATCCTCTGATCTGGACTCTGATTCCTGAAGGATTTTCTGTGTGCCTTCCAAGAATCTCCATGTGCTCACCAACTCATGAGTGATTCGGTCCACCTCAACCTCCTCCTCCCTCAGTTCCTTGTGGTATATCTCGCAAACCTCCAATAGGTAATCCCTATCCCTCAATAACTGTTCGTAGTCGACCCTCATCACAATCACTCTCTCCCTAAGTGTATAGAAGTAATCAATGACAAGTCCCCCATCTGAACTATCATGTTCCATCGAGGCCCTCCAACAATAACCTACCACCAATGCATGTGTATCATCAATGCATCTAGTGGCTGCCATGATCATGTCCTCACTAAATCTCAATTGTCCTGCCAAGTTTCGTGACTCCTGGTCACAACCCTGCTGAGGTGCTACCTCATGCCTCTCACTGCTAGTGTCAACAATGGAATCCCCAACAACACACTCCTTAAAATATAAGGCACTGAATTTCCCACTATCCCCTGTGCTACTGATTCCTCCTATATGCCACTGCACACCATCACCAACTTTGACCCCCATATGAATCGCATCATATCCTGTATGGGAAGTTGTATCCTCCTGTGCACTCACCCTACTAATATCATCTGTTCCTGGATCCCATATAGATGTTTCTAGACACATGCTATGGTCATCCCATCTAATAAAGAGTGCATCATCATCACTGCAGATCGATCATGGGAGTAAGTGTCCCAACAAGTTGTCGGTCTCCACAACCTGGTTCATCAACAAAATCTCCAAGAGTGGTGACTCACTCTCGTCATACTGATAGGTATGTGTAAGGTCAACTATCTCCAAGCCATACCTCTCCTCCTGGGTTTGCAAATCCATATGTTCCTTATGTACAATCCCCACACAAGACTCCTCTACCATATCAAGAATGCAATTGATATCCTCATGTGTCGTGGCTAGCATAGGTGACTGAGAAGATGAAAAATGTGGCTCGCTCATCATAGGAAGCTCATCATCCTCCATACTTGACTTCCTGGAATCCATGTTTACACCCATAGGTAGGTCATCCAACCTCCTAATATCATCATGTCTAAGTGCCAACACATATGAAGCCTCACCAGTGTTACCACTATGCTGAAGTATTGAATCCTCAACATTGCCTGACGGGAAAGATGAAGAACATGTGCTATCATCCTATCCATCCAACTATCCCTCAAATGTGCAAGAGTCACTAGCCTCTGTCTCGACCATCTGGTTGAGTTTGTAGTACATGTCTAGCTTTTGTACCCCAGCTCCGGCAGTGCATTTGGACAATCTGTCAAAAGAAGGTATGGTGAGTTTGCCAACTTTTCAAATGAAATCTATGTTATGCCCCTGTTGTTGTTTCTGTCCTCCTCTTTGAGGTTCTCTGGGATGGTTCATGCCCCTAATTCCACAGTACTTTACCAGTGTCATGTCATGATGGAAGTCATGGCCCAATATTGCATTCTCCCTCTTGTACTCTGCAATGTCTTCCACCTATTGGGTAGCCTCTATGCTAACAACTGTTGTGTTGTTTCTAGTGGGGCCCTTTGAAAACTAGGGAACCATGGTCTGGGAATCCTACTCGAAGATGTGTATGTGCAAGTAGGTGTCTGGGGTCTACTGTCTGCCCCTGAGTTCCCCTGTGTTGCATGTGGGGCTTGTGTGCCCGAGATGCCCACCATAGCCAATCTATCAGCCACCTGAGCCAAGGACTTAGACATGGTCTGCGAACTAGCTAACATATCACTGATAACCTGCATAAAGGTTGCCTCTGGTTCCATGGGAGCCTTACTACTGCCCTCTAGTCGCTCATATTTGTCTCCCCACATCCTCTATGCCTTCTGGGTCACCTGCTGAACTCATCGACTTTAGTCACAGGTTGGCAGGACTAAATCTCTGATACCACTGAAATATCCCTGATCCCGCTGATCAAGATATTTGCTACTGATCTATTGTTATATCTTGCAGATCTGATACACTGGGGGGTTTCTAGATGCGTTTCAGTTGTATGTTTGATATCTTGATGGTTATTGCATGTGCATGTGGGTTATTGCATGTGCATGTTGGTTATTGCATCTGTATGTTGCATATTTATGGTTTTAACAACATATAAAGGACGCATGCAGAAGTAAAGAACACAACTTCCCAATATCATGTATTTTACGGTTCAAGCATGGAAATACAATAGCTTACTAGAAATATAGAATATAAACTTCAACTAGATCTCATGGATCATCACTGGAATACAAGAAAATAGCATAAAAAATACTCATTATCATAAGATGATAGAAGGTCTGATGCATGCACGGATAGATCGACAAAAATATGAGATTCCGGAGAAGTACGGTAACCGCTACTAGCTGGAAAACTCGTCCGGAAGAATAGACCATCAGAATGCGCTGGAAACTGCTCCAATAGAAGCGCCCTGGCCTCTAGACTGAAATGGATGAGTGTCGGATCTCGGATCTAGTCTTTGAGGCACTGGATCTAGACCCCTGGGGGGTTTTCGCACCTCCTGGGACACTGGATTTTCCCCAAATGATTCCACCAACGAAATCTGATGATATATGGCTCAAAACGATTGTCTCACCAAATGTGGAACTGGGTTGGAAGGAATTGCTCGTATTTTCTCTGATACTTTGCATGCAACCCCAAATGTCTGTCCGGAAGAGCTGTGCCCTAAATGGATGGATGAGGCAATATGAAAGATTCCACCATCATAATCCGACGATAGATGGATCAATAGAAGCACCCTGGCTGTATCTCAAATGGGTTGGAAGGAAACTGCAATCTAGACTTAGATTTCATGCAACTCTCCAAACCCTCAAACTGACTTGCGCCCTCACTGGCTGAGTTGTGCACTCTGTAATGGATACTCCTGAAAAGTATGGTGAAATACCTAGATGGTATCTCCGATGGGATAGGGTGTGTCTCTCAACACCGAAACTGATCAATGGTGGTGGTTTCCTCTAGAAATCCACAAAATAGTAAGGTCGGCTCTCTTCCTCCTCTGGGAACTCTCAACATCAAATCATAACAATGCATAATGAATTAGGTTGCTTTACCCTTCCTTTATAGCTTCCCAAAACCCTAATTCGTTGTTGACCTTTTCCCTCCAAGTGACTTTTACTTTATTTTATTATTCCTTGATTAAATCACTTAATTAATTAACTAATTAACCATTTTGCCTCTAAAAAGTGATTTATCCATCCTGATGGCTTCTCTGGCCACTGAAAGTCACTTCTCATCATCTTATCCTGTAATGCTCTTCCTCCCGATTCTAATGAGCTATTACACTAAGAGGTTTCTCCAAGTAATATTCCCATTACGACCTTCTTAGTGAATCTAATTAAGAAATGACCCATAATAACTCAAAATTACGGAAATCGTTGGAATGCAATGGAACAAAAGCCCAGTTGTGCGGAATGGATCCTGATGATGAACGATACAATTCGGGCCCAAATAAACCCCTCAATATCTCCCGAATTGATCTAGGTGGATATTGGTGGCCCACCTTTTCCGACTGGCTCAAAACAGTTTACTGGCATTTTTGGCAATTTACTATTTTTAGCAGGTTTTAAATTCTGGGGCCATTTTGAGGGCCTAAATGAAGGTTTTTCAATATCAAGGTTCTCAATGATATCCAAAGACATGATTGAGCCCCCAAAATGAATCTCCTCGACGATACCTTTCCAACGAGATATCATACACCTAAAACGAAGATCGTATGCAAAAGTTACGACCCCAGGAAGTTGATGTACTCACTTACCCAAACGGGGCCCACATGAATTTTGGCGCTTCATCTCCTAGGGTTAGGTTTTTGGATGTCTAGGGTTTTTGGCATTCTGGTTTATTATAAAAATGCCTTCAGAGCCTCATTGTAATCATCTTCTTATGAATGCGAGTAGCCGTCACATCTCTTCTCAGAGATAAGCTGCCACCATTCTAGTGAGTCTTTCAATCTATATTTTTACAGTCTCTGTACATTTCTTTCATTAATAGAAATCATGTATTACTGTATATCTGTGTTTATGGTTGCATCTCTGATACATTTCTGTTATATTATTGAATATTTGCGATACCTCTGTGCATTTCTTTGTTATATCTCTGCTCTCATTTCGTGCCGAAAATAATCCGGATCAGTGGTATCAGAGCAGATTGTTCTTGATCATTTTTTTCAGTGCATGTCCCCGACGAGGTCCGAGTATAGTAAGTTGGGTATCGAGCTTGTCTCTCTTGAGGACAATCGATCTTGCACACCCAAGAAACCCTCAATGGCGGAAGAAAATAAAAATGATGGAGCAAACGATCCTATCAGTCTGTTGCTTGAGCAAGCTCTCACGTGATAGAGGGACGAAATGATGGAGAATTTTTCCCACATCCTTCAACGCCTGCCAATAGAAATAGGTGCATCTTCATCAAGTGGCCACTTTGGAGGTACCTCACCTTTCAAGGTACAAGTTAATTTTGATATTTCTGTATTTGAAGGACAGATAGATGCAGAAGCCCTAGACAAATGGTTAAATCTTCGAGAAGGTTATGTCTCTGTTCACAAATTTTCCGACAAAGAAAATATCACCTTTGCACTTCTTAAATCTCTCCCCCATG
>ML819532.1:153399-172411 GCA_009831015.1 Picea engelmannii
GAATGAAACAAAAAATGAGACGAAAAAACTCTTGTGCAAGTCGACCACCTTTTGAACCCCCATTGCACCTACGGGACCAATTTCTGCAAGACAAGACAGATGGAAGCAAAGGAACAAGAATGGATGCAGAGTCATCACATACAAAAGATGCTCGGGTATGGATACCCGAAAAATGCATCCCACAAGCACCGGTAGTGCCCAAATATGTCATAAAATCAACCAGAGTAGGGGAGCACACACAATTCATGAGAGACCATGCTCTAATCGATAAATTTCTGGGTCTTTGGCCCTTAGAAAAGGATCTTGCACGATGGATCAAAACCTGGTGGACTTCAAAAGGAGATTATGAGCTCTAGATAAGCTCTAAAGGGTTATTCACATTAATTTTCTACAACCTGGAAGACAAGGACTGCATCTTCGAAAGAGAACCATACTTATACAACTTAGCGGGTATGTACTTGTGCTTCTGGATGGACCGCTTCTTCCCTAAAAAGGAAGATTTTTCCTATGCCCCGGTATGGATTCGTCTCTATTCCCTGTCTCAAGAGTTATGGTTAGAGGAAATTTTAATGGGTATTGGCAATACCCTTGGAAAACATGTCAAGTCCTCAGAGGCCACCAAGCAAATAAAATACACATCTTATGCAAGAATATGTGTTTATATGAATATCTCAAAAGCTCTACCTGGTTCAGTAACCTTGGAATATCATGATGAGGAATGGGCCCAAACCATAGATTATGAACATATCCCATTTCGTTGCCGGAAATTCCATGAACATGGGAATCTCTTCAGGGATTTCCCTCTCAACTCTCCAACCAAACCGAAAGCTGAGGAGAAACCGAAGGACGGTTTCACATAGGTTCAGAACCGCAAAAGATAAGCATAGAAAAAACCCAACAATAATAGTGGATGAAGGAACTCAAACACCAACTCTTTCGAATCCCTAAGCTAGCTTCAATAGGCAGAAGAGGTCAGAAACCCCCATCAAGAAACAGATTGAGGAAACAACAAAAGCAAAGAAAAGAAACATCAATAGGAAAACCCAGTACACAGAAACATCCCAGATCCCCATGCACCCTCAAATCCAGGGAAATGCCTAGAGATGGAAGAAGATATTGTAATGGAAATGGACGATAAATATCTAGCTGACATTGACCTAGACAAGCTAGAAGAAACACTCAACAAGAATGACCTCAAAACAATACCGGAAGATCAAATTAGGAAAGTTCACAAGGTCTTTCTCGACTCCACAGCGGGGGATACCTCTAGACTTAGCATCAACGTAGATCCAAACCCATATCCCTAGAATATCCCCAAGGAAAACAAAAGGCGAGGGCGAAAATCAACGAACCAACTAATAAAAGAGGTAGGGAACTACATGATCAATTCAGGGTAGATACAACGACTCTCAGAGAGCTCCTTTTCCCACCCACCCAACTGTTTATAATTAAAATCATAACCTGGAACATCAGAGGTCTAAATGGGAGATCCAAATAGAGGATTCTCCAAAAATCCATAAAAACAGAAGACCCAGACATTCTCTTGCTACAAGAAATAAAGTGTGCGGGACAAATCGTCGAGGACTTAGTCAAAAAATGTTGGCAACACTACAAATTTTTTCATTTGGATTCGAAAGGTGCGACAAGGGGACTAGCTATACTATGGAACCCCTCTACAGTGATTTCGGATCAATCCCTCTCCACACCAAGCACACTGACAGCTCATTACAGAGCTATTGGCTCGGACAAAGATGGTTTGATCACCAGTGCTTATGGCCCAAAAAACTGCAAGGACAAGGACCTCTTCCTTAAAATTTTGTCTTATCTAGGATCTCTTGTTGAACATAAGTGATGAATAGTTGGAGGAGATATCAACATGATCCTCACACTTCAGGAAAAAAGAGGAGGGAAGAAACACCTAGAATAATACAACATAAAATTCTAGGAACTAATAGACCGAATCAACCTTGTCGACATAGAAACAAGGAATGGAACCTTCACCTGGACCAAAAGATGACCAGGACCTCAAAAAATAGCCTGTAGGCTAGACTGCTTCTTAATCTCAAAAACCCTTATGCTCGAAGGACCAATGGTAGAGTCCAACATTCTTCCAAAATCGGGCTCGAATCACTAGCCAGTTCATCTCTGGATAGACACAATAGACACTCCCAAATTCAAACCCTTCAGGTTTGAGAAATTCTGGTTAACCCACCCATATTTCCAAGAATTAGCTCGCACTTGGTTGACTGATGCGAAGATCCAACAGGGGACCAAAATTTTCTGCTATGAGAAAATGTTAAAAAAATCAAACACCGAGTATGCCAATGGAACAAAGATGTCTTTGGTAACATATTTCAAGAGAGAAAAGCGCTTCAAAAAAAACTAGAATACCTTCAGGATCGAATCATTCAAACGGGATACATGGTTACCCAACAACAAGAGACCACCATCAAAAGGAAACTTGAAGAAAGATACAAGCACTAGGAAATATTATGGAGACAAAAATATCGCATTTAATGGCTCAAGGAGGGGGAGAAAAACTCCAAATTCTTCCACCACTCCATGATCCATAAACACTTCATCAACTACATTACAAAGCTGGAAGATGATTAGGGAAACACCCTATTAACCCACCAGGAAATGAAAAACAAGATGACATAATTCTACAAGGATCTTCTTTCAGAACCCTTTATGGATCACACTCTAGCAATAGATTGGGTCACTCAAAAAATTCCAGCCCTTATCTCCCCGAAACAGAACACAACTCTCATGAGACCCATAAAGCAAGCTGAGGTGGATCAAGTTGTTCAAAATATACCCAAGGGAAAATCTTCAGGCCCAAATGGCTTCACCACAAACTTCTTCCACTATTGTTGGCCAATGCTCAGGGAAGAGGTGTGGCAGATGGTTAAGGAATCACACATCTTGGGAAAAGTCCTCCCAACGCTAAATTCCACATTCCTCGCCCTAATTCCCAAGGAATAAATGGTTACTAATTCGAAGAACTTCCGACTAATAGCGTTATGCAACGTGGTTTACAAAATCATCTCCAAATTCATTGCATTGAGACTCAAGCCCATTCTGCCCTTCATCATCTCCAAGGAGAAATCAAGGTATGTTGAAGGAAGGAAAATCATGGACAACATCATCTTAGTCCATGAAATCATCCACTCGCTCAAAATCACTGACACCCCAGGTATGCTACTAAAACTGGATCTCTTAAAGGATTTTGACAAATTAAGATGGCATTATATGAAATCCATTTTGACTTCGTTTGGCTTCAGGAAAGACTGGATCTTCTGGATAATGAATCTCATCTCCTCTGCCTTCTTCTCAATTATTGTCAATGGAGTACCCTCTCAACCCTTCTCCCCCACAAGAGGCATCATACAAGGTGACCCACTCTCCCCCTTTTTATTTGTCATAATGAAAGAGGGCTTGGGCTGCTACATGAAGGCTTTCATTCAGAATGGATCGCTACAAGGCTTCCATTTACATGGGCTACAACCAACAGTCTAACATAGCCAATTTGTATATGACACAATGCTTATGAACACCCCCACTGCGCAAGAATCCAACAAAATAAGATCCATTCTCAATGACTTCAGTGAAGCCTCCAGAACCACCTTTAATCTGGAAAAATATCAACTCTTCTTCTTCAACACGCCAGAGGCCATCCATCATTACATCTCGCAACTAATGAATATACCCATCTTCTCCCTTCCCTCTCAATACCTAGGACTTCCTCTTTCAGACTCGGCTGCCAGAAACATTTCATGGGACTCTCTTCTCCTTTCAATATCCAATCGCCTAAGCAACTGGACCTTTCGATCCCTCAATCTCCCAGCCAGGCTCATTCTTATGAAATTAGTACTACAAGCTATTCCTTCCTACCTCTTTTCGGCCCTTGTTGCCCCACAATCAGTCATAAAAAAATATATATATATGCAAATAAATTTTCTTTGGCATGGTCACAACCCCAACAAAAAATGGGCACTTGTAAGTTGGGATAAAATATGCAAGCCTAAATCTCTAGGAGGTATGAGTCTCCGAGATCCAGGCAAGTTAAACAACACCATGGGAGAAAAGATATGGTGGCCCTGGCTCAAAACTCAAGTCGAGCTTTGGGAAAAACTGTGAAAACAAAAATTTTCCTCGAACACACCTTAGGCTCATATTATACCGTTGCAGGACAAAACTCAGGGCTCCAACATCCGGAACACTGCCTGGAAAAATCACCCACTAATATAGGAGCATGCTTTTTGGGAAATTCGCAATGAACATAGTGCAGTGTTCTGGACCGATTCCTAGCAAAAGCTTCCACCCCTACAAATCGAATACAACCTAAGATCTTATGAAGATCACATTCAAGATATAACCTCCCTTAAAGTAGCAGAACTATGGTTAAACACATCCAACAATTCTCCTTGGAACAATTGGAAAACGACTTCATAGGATCTCCACACTACTACAGAATGTGACTTACAATAATGGAAACAAATGACATATCAAAGGAAAATTTGTATAATCACAAACCTAGACATTCTCTGATGGGGTTACACCCCGCATGGAAACTTCACACTCAAAGAAGGCTACATTCTATAGGAAAACTTCCAAAACCTTAAAAAATATCACATATGGGAAATGATATGGAAATCAAAATTTTGGCCAAAAATCTCCACTTTTCTCTGGCGTCTAGTTCAAAATAAAATCTTAACTTGGGACAATATCAAGAGACGGGGATTCATAGGCCTCTCAATTTACCACCTTTTCCATCAAAATGAAGAAACCATGGAGCACCTCCTAAATCACTGCCCATTCAGTGAGGTAATCTGGAACCAGATTGCCCATAACATGAGAAGAACCATAAGAGAGAATAATAACATTATCAACACATTCAGAAATTGGGGGCCCAGATCCTATAAAAGTCATGTCCTAAACATAACTTGGCAACTCCTACCAGGCTTCATCCTATGGCAAATGTGGAAAGAGAGGAATAGGCGAATCTTCCACTCGCAAGCCTCCCCTCCCCCTCTCCTCTTGTTATCGGACTAATCAGTAAGTGCAGACACTAAAAGATCTCCCTAGATCCACCTGGATTTAGAACAAAACAAGACAGGACATGACTCTTTCCCTAAGTTGTAATCATTGAATCTGCTAATAGGGAGGAACAAGTGACATACCTTTATATCACTTCCTTAGGTCTCTGTTGCTCCCGCTTCACTCTGGTGCTCTCATGAGGTCAAGTCCAAGACAACAAAAACCAACCAAAGTGAAGATACCAAAATGTATTCAACATCAACTTATGCATATGATCAAGGAATTACACAATAAAGGAAGAGTGACTTTATGGGAAAGGGACATGCCAGTGTATCATATTAATTGAAAGTAGAAGATACAACCTGATCGCCTTGATGCCACAAGATTCCTTTCAGTGACCCTTGGTTCCAACACACACACTTGCTCTGTACTTGCATGAAGAAAATCCAATTCCTCTTGATAGACCAACTAGAGTCTTCAAGCCTCTCTCCAAGCAGGGTTCTTCACACAATTCTTTCACCAATTCTCCATTCAATCTTGCTTAACCTTTTCCATGAGAAACCTTTCAATATATAGGAGAATGAGAGATGGTTACATGGATGAGGATGATCCCATCAAATCTGAGAAGTCAATAAAATGACAACCATACAAATGCCAACTCATTTTCTAGAAGATTCCCTTCTAGAACCGTCAAGACCTCTTCTCCTTTCCAAGCTTAAAAAAAGGTTCACACCCTGTGTATGGAGCAAACTGTGAGAAGTTTGCACCCTAAATGAAGGTTTCCTGCGAGAATGAGGGATTCTCGCACCCTAGGCCATAGGAAGCCTGTGAACTCACTTTGAAAATATGTTTTTGGAAAGAGACAAGATCCACTTTTCTAAGGAAAAATGTCCTTGTTGGGAGCCTGAATACACCATTGTTAATACATCACCAGAGTGACCAAAATCACGTGTAACAGAATTCCCCCCAAAGTATGAGGCTGGAATTAGTGACAGCCGAAATACTTTGTAAACTGCGTGTGTGTGTCGGAAACTAGGAGTGCACCAAATCGGAAACCTGCAAACAACCAAGCATCTGCAGAATATAGTACCAATTCTGAGGTAGGAATTCCCATACTCAGATCACAAATAGATGACATCATGAACATGGGTCATGGCCACCAATCATACACCGTGTATCCATGCCGTCAAATATATTGCATAGCCACCAGGAATACACTACGGATCTATGCGAGAAGACTCAAATTAGGACGACATAGCCACGTGACATACAAAGTGGATCTATGTGTCGATGCAAATCATACATACTCCATCGCAGCTTGGATCAAAAAGATGAAACCCAGGGTATTCAATCCCATCACCTGAAAATACGAATCTAACCATGTGATTACATGTGCCGAAGTCGAACATGGTAGAAACCACTTGATTACCGGTCATTGATGAAACCGTTAACAAGTGCAAGGGAAATCACCATTAATGTCAATGACTCCCAAGGTACACTAGTACAATCCAATGGATGTGAATAAATGAGATGAGGTCGAACATTCAATGGAATCTCTCGATCAGGGGTCAATAATGAAAACCCCCTATCGAAAGCGAGAGAACCTGCCATTGAGGCATGCAAGTTCCAAGGTACCAAATAATTTATAAGTCTTGTTTCCAGATAATGAGTTGGAGTCGATGGAACAAAACTTGTCACGGGAGGGCCTTGATGTATCCCCCATCAATGACACGAAATGAGTAATATATTTTGAAGGTGAAACAGAGCATGATACAGATGAAAATGGACATATAGAAGGTCGACTTGGTAAGAATGGACAATTACAGATGGCCGAATCAATAGAGGTTTTGGATGAACTTCTCTTGAACATATGAACGACACGACCAATGATTTGGAAGCACTGAATCAGAGACAACTCAAGATATGACTTTGTGGCAAGTCGAATGAAAGACAAACGGATTTCCCAAACCGGCTTCAAATAATGAATAGGGGGCGTCATGTTCAAGAGCGACACTTACTGCCAAAAAATATGAATACGAAAACACATCCCTTTCCCAAATTTTTCCCCCACCATTTCTGGCTAGTACCTCTTTATTTTTACGCAAGCTTGAGGAGGATAACATATTCTTGTTGATGTAATCTCATCCTTTGAACAAGTCCCTCGGAGTATGTTTAATGAACCCTAGGAAGGAGTGGTTCGGTCCCATTATGGGTCTTTTGATGTTTGTTTAACGAGTCCAAAGATAGAAAACTCGAAGGTTTTTCATGATTATATAGTTTGGAAAAACACTTAAAAGTGAACTCTCTCAATTCCTTTTTCGTAAAATAGTTCGACAGGACCGAAAAAGTGATAAACTATTTCCCATCGAACGTTTTGTTCAGATACTTTTACGAGTGTGAACAGAACAAGGTCGCTCGACAATCTTTTCAGTTTTATGGAGTGGGAAAAGAGCTTAAAGGATACTCCTTTGGGTTCCTTTTTTGTATAACCTTTATGAGCCCGAAAAAGTGATAAAAGTGTGTTTGATTACGTTCTCATGTATTTTCGAGCGTGAGAACGAACAAAGATCAAGCTCGAGGTTTTGTCTAAAAACCATAAAAAACAATTAAGCATGCGATGAAAAAGAGAAAATATTCGTACTCCTTCGTGTGGACTTCAAAGTCATTATATCTACAAAAAGTCACACTCATAGGGCTATTAGGCATTAGGTTTGATGAATAAAACAATATAAAAATCAATAAAAATGGTAAAAAGTAAATATAAGTGGGTAAAAGGGCTTTTACCATAGTCATTGTGATTTTGCCAAGAATTTTGCCCAAAACCCCTCTTTTGCCCTTGAATTTCAGTGCTCGATTGCGGGAGGTACAAGCAACCATTTGGAAAACCGTCTCCGTCAACGAGGTAAGCTCCCTGTCTTCTACCTTTTCATGGTTCAATTTTTTGTTTTCATTGGCAAATTTCAAGGTTTTAAGCTTGTTTTGGGGCCAAAACTTGCGCCCTAGAATTCTCGCAGGCCAGCCATATGGGACCTACAAGAATCTCGCACTGTGCTAAAGGGGCACCTGTGAGGGCCGAAAAATGAAATTTTGACTTAGTTTTTTGCTTAGTAAAAATATGCCAATGGTTGAAACAAGAGACTGGCCTTTCTCTTATGTTTCTTGTGTAGGACTTTAATAATCACGATGCTGGAGTGGCACGAAAGAGAGCATGAAGAGGATGATTCTATTGTCGGGAATGACCCGGGCACCATTGCCTCTCTTTGAGACTGTGGTCTCTTGAAATTCTTTCGGATCCCGGGCATGAGGTCCCAAGTCAAGTTGTTGGAGTACCTCGTTCATATGTGGGACATGGACCAACAAGTATTTCATGTGGGGGTCCACACATTTTCCTTGGATATCGAGGAAGTTTACTTCCTAACAGGGCTATCACGGTGTGGGTACCATGCTAGCTTGATCGGTAGTCGAGGTGGTGGGTTGCCTATGAGTGAGTATTACCATCGGTACTGTGTTCCAGAGGCGGAAAGAAGCAAAGGAAAGGTGGCCATTTGGAGGGTCCAAGATTTGACCCTTCGAACCATCTTGTTCACCATTGCTCGTATGGTTGGGAGCACTGCTCCACACATGGCTCTCTAGAGCTATTTTCAGTACGCCATAGAGTGTACTGGGCCTCGGGTCTTTAACTGGTCGGACGCGGTCCTTTGTAGCATAAAGAGGCAACTAACAAAATGCAAAAAAGGTGATTTGAAATAATTTGGGTACGGGTCACTTTTGATATCCTTCTTTTTAGAGAGGGTTCCACTGTTGTGGTTGCAGGTGGAGTGGGGTTTACCGGCTCCACAAGATCCGAGGATGTTGAGGTGGTGCAACCTCATGGCCCGACACGTAGCTGGGCCAATTATCAAATATAACGATTCATTCTTTGACTGGTTGTGGCCACAAATGTTTATGGTCGATGATTATGCCTATGCCAGGTTGGATTTCTGAGGGGATCCAAATTTGTCCCTACCCGAGGATGGTCAATGGGGAGATCTAGGTAAGAAGTATATATGTTTTCACTTTTTTAAATGTTTTTGTGAATTTTATCATATGCAATGTTTTTATGTTTGTCCAAGGTCTAATTACAAAAACTCTTTTTGATGACAGAGATGTGGGGCCTTATCGACCTCCGGGTACCTTTCCTATTTAGCGATGAGGAGAGTTGGCTCCAGTGCCGCGATGGGATGCTGAAGATTATGAGGCAGTGGAGCAAAACTTAGAGGGGTTGACTACTGACATTCTAGACATGCCTATCGGAGAGGTCCCTCGGTGTTATCAGCGCCATACGGTGGGCGTGTCAGAGTCTATTGGTTGACTGCTTCATAGGGTTTCCCGGGCAGTCGTGTGTTATCGTGAGCATCACCCATGATGCTACTTTGTAGAAGCTATGAGCTTCAGATTTTTGAATTTTTGGTCCTTGGATAGAAACTTTTTGTAAAAAACTTTTGATCGTTATATACATATATACGGCTTCTACTGGTTTATCTTGTGTTGTGTGATACATGTGATGTGATTGGTTTATAAATGGCCCAAATGTCTGTCTAATACATAGTTAGCTAATGCATCAGTTAATGTATTTAGACATCTAGGAATATGGCGATACTCAATATAATCAAAATAACGTTCCAAGAGGCGAATTCGTAAATATACCCGTAATAAAGTAGGACTTTGAATAGCATAGACATTACTTAACTGTAGTACTACTAGCTATGAATCGAGTCGTATGACCAAGTGACGGATACTGAGCGAAATAACATCAATCAAAAATTCGATAACGATGCTATACTCCACAATATTGTTGGTCGCACGGCCGAGACACACACCTCGTAGAGTGATAAGTTCGTTTGTAGGGGCGTAAATTGCCCAAGCAGCAGAAGCAAGGTTCTGAGTACTACGTCTAGCGCCATCAGCGAAGCTAATGTGGGGTAGTGAAGACTCCAACATCTGGAAACCAAACACAATGTAACATAAGGGTAGAGACCATATAACGAAAAAGCATACTACAGTAACACACAAGAAGTATGATACAATAAAATACAAGTACTCATGCATAGGTGATCTTAGGCATAGTACTTCTTTAAGTACAACCCATTCCTGGGTTCACTCAAAGGGATACCGTCGTAATCTACTAACTTGTAACCTCCTTTCTCCAGAACTCGTCTAACGATGTAAGGACCTCACCACATAGCTTCAAATTTTCCATCTCCTAGCATATCCCGGTCTTGTTCGTAAAGGAGAACCAGATCACCTTCGGAGAAAACATGAGGCTTGACATGTTTTCCGTATTGGGCTTTGACGCATTTCTTCTAGGCTTCTATGAATAGGGTGGCTTCACGTCGAGTTTCATCTAATCACATGAGATACAACAGACGTTCTTCTTCGACAGAAGTGTTTGGTAGGAGTTCGACGACTAGTTTTAGGGAGGGTATCTCACATTCAATCGACAGGATGACTTCTAGACCATAGACTAACCGGAATGGTGTAAACCTGGTAGCAGACTTAACAGACATCCAGTAAGCCCACAATGCTGAAAACAACATTGCGTACCAACTCATTTTGTGAATCCCTATCATTCGTCGAATCATGGTTATGAGGACTTTATTAATTGCTTCGACTTGGCCGTTGTCTTGTGGGTAATAGGGCATTGAGTTTTCATGGTAAAGACCCAACTTTTTAGTGAGTTCGGACATCATGAAGTTTCTAAAGTGGCTATCGTGATCGGTGACGATAGCCTGAGGAACACCAAAACAAGCTATGATGTGATTGAATATGAATAATGTTACGGTCTTTCCGGTGTTGTCAAATGTAGGCATCACCTCGGCCCATTTCGTAAAATAGTCTATGGCTACAATAATGTATCCATGCCCCCCGGCTGAGTGAGGGTAAAATGTCATGAAATCGATGGAGACCACAGGGTGAAGAGGAGCGGGATGTGATCGTATTTTATGGTTGTAGGTCTGGTAAGCGTGGCACTTTTGGATGGCAATTATACAATCGTTGAATAAAGAAGGCCAAAAATACCCATCTCACAAGATCTTCTAGGCAGTAGCATACCCAGACATATGACCACCACAGGCTCCGGAATGGCAGTCATTTAAGGATTTCTCGGCTTCATCAAATGTGAGACAACGTCAAAAAACAGAGTCAATCCCATGATGATAAAGAGTATCACCAAGGATAATATACTGGCGGGCTTGGTAGTGTATTCGACGGTAGTCAGTACTAGTCAAATTGGGCCGGAAAGTCTGGGTCTGGAGATATATGATGATATCTCTGTACCAAAGATCATCGGAACTAATCAGGAAAAGGGATTCATCAAGTAATGAATCGGATACTACCTTTTCCGTCTCAGAGTAGGGAAAGTCGCATATCAACTCGGCAAACACTAAGGACTTCTTGAACTCAGCACATTCGAATTCCAAGTCAAACTCCTGGAGTATCACGATCCATTTGGAGTATTTCCCCCCTAGCAGTTGACGTGTGAGAATGTGTTGCATAGGGTTGCAGTTAGAAATTACCGTAGTCTTGCGAGAGAGGATATAGTGCCGGAAACGTTGAACTGCTTGGACGGCTGCCAAGGCCAGTTTTTCAACATGTAAATACTTGGTTTCGGTAGGTGTTAGGCTTCGACTCAAGTAATAGATGACATGCTTGTCATGAGAATCATCCTCCTGGACAAGAACCATAACGATGGTGTAATTCGAGGCTGCGAGGTAGAGGAAATAATCGCGACTGTAATTGGGGGGGGAAGAGAACCGGAGCACGTGTCAGGGATAGTTTCAGAGCTTCGAAAGCTTTGTTTGCGATGGTATCCCATTTGAACTCGGACCCCTTTTTGAGTAGTCGCATAAATCCAAGAGTTATTTCGACATAGTTCGGGATGAAACGACGAAGAAAATTTGCTTTCCCTTGCAAAATTTGTAACTAGCGAAGTGTAGAAGGAGGAGGAAGATTGAGAATTGCCTCGACCTTCAAAGGATCTACCCTGATCCCTTGATGTGAAACGATAAATCCTAGAAGTCGGTCATATTCTACGCAGAAAATGCATTTGTGAGGATTCAAGTGTATATGGTAAAACCGACATCGGAGGAAAATGGCTCGAAGGTGTATGGGATGATCAACACGGTGCATGGAATGAGCGGGTAAGTCATCAAGATATGGTTGCACGATGTGCTTGATATCATGAAAGGCATAAGACATAGCGCGTTGAAAAGTTGCACCAACGTTTTTTAGACCGAAAGGAAGTTTCCGATAAGCAAAAGTGCCCCAGGGACAAATAAAAGTGGTTTTGTGTTGGTCCTCGGGAACATTATTGATTTGATTATATCTGGAGAAACCATCCATCAGAGAGAAGATTTCACTTCCGGCGCAATCGTCGACAATCTAGTTGACGAAGGGGGTAGGAAAGTTGTCTTTAGGACATGCTTTGTTAATATCCCTATAATCAACGAACACGTGGATTATGCCCTATTTCTTGTCGATCGAGACAAGATTGGAAACCCAGTCAGTGAGAGCCATCGGGTAAATAAACCCGGCTTTGAGAAGTTTCTCGACTTTAATCTTGATAGCGGTTGCTTTACATGGGTGGATCGGATGAAGGCGTTGTCGAACGGGTTTAGCGTCTGGGTATGTCTTGATCTCATGTATCACAATGTCGGGGTCAATACCTGGAATTTATTCATAGCTCCAGGCGAAGATGTCATGAAATTCTTTGAAAAGTGACTTGTAGGTGACAATTTCATCAGGGGAACATGAAGCTTCGATATGCACATTTTCAACAATTCCAGGTTTGATGGATATGTCGAGGGGAATAGTGGGTGAGATATTGCTTAAGTTCCCTTTGGAAAACACATCGTGTGTAGGCTCGGGAATGGTGGAAATGACAAAAATGGTCGATGGGTTTGAGATCCATTGGTAGCTCTCGATGGTGTGTTGTTCCAGGAAGAGGATGGAACGATGATGTCCATCGTCCCAGGGGGTGTCTTCCATAACAGACATAATCAATCTGTCCATGGGAAAAATGACGCGGAACGGATCTGGAGATAAATCACCAAGAGAGGGGGTAGAAGGAGTTTCCGATTGAATGGCCTGATAGGTGGATTCAACCGGCCTCAAAGTCATTTCGTTGTTGTAATGAAGATGATCGTCGGGGTTGGGTACCATCCATGGGTTGTGAAACGCAGGGGTTCTGTGAATAGAGGTGGATATCATGTTGATTGAAGCGACAGACGGATGTGGAACATCGGGTGGTGGGATGGGGAAGGTACCCATTAACGAGGAGTCTTTAAGAAGACCCACACCGACGTTCTCATATCCGAGGGGGTTTTAGCAATGAACGATACATTTCTAGTACGCACATCCGAGTTAAAGAAGGCTAATTGGTTGACGATAATTACCTTTCCTTGATGTGGGAAATGTACAACACGAAAAAGCGTCGACACAACTGCACGCATGGAATCGATCTAGCTATGGCCAAGTAGGAGTTTGTAATCGAGAGGAGTGTCAAAGACTTCTACTTCAACTTGGACCATCTTTCCTTCTAACGTAATTGGCAGCGAAGGGAGGACACTGTAACACTTAAAACCAGAGCCATTAAAGTCTTTGAGTGTTTTATGGGATTCAGTCAAAGAGGGAGAGTCGATGGCTTTCCAATAGGTAATAGACATGAAACACGTTGAGGCACCCTCGTCGATAACAGTTCTACAAATGTTTTTGTCGGAGACAACAACTTGTATTTGGAACACGAGTTGAGGGGGTAACCTTGGAATGTGATCTTCCAAGTCAAAAATTATTAAGTTCGTATCCATAGGGTTGATTCCACTGATAGCTTTCAACAGTGCCTTCCGTTGTATAGGACAACTTTGAAKGACTTCGAGGGCTGACATCGCGGATGGTGCTTGGGCCAGATCTTCAAYAATACTGTAGTTCTGGGCAGCACGRGCATGAKGATTGAAAGCTRATTTTTGAACGATGCCCTTTGAAGGAGGGCGAAGAACTGTGTCGAGGMTYGGTCATTCGAGATGAAGAGGAACRTTGGTAGGTGGAGTCATGGGAGATAGTTGGACCAATGAAGGAGGTATAGCATCAATCTTCTCTTTAGAGGAGGAATAATCTTTGGCTCGAGTGGTGAGTGTGATGTCGTTTTGCTTTGAATCTCCTGTACACATTAAGACATAGGATGTATTGGATGGAGATGGTTGGTCATGAATGACCAATTGGGCCTATTGTTGAGAGGGGAAGGGTTGTGACAATACGGCCGAAGTGGGTGGTTTCGGGGTCCCTTGAAGGAACTTAATAACCTTGGATCGTCGTTGACAATCCTTAGTGTAGTGATCATCACCACAGATAAGACAAGGGTATCGGGGTTTGCGCTTATCCCTATCGTCAACAGGTGGTGTTTTGGTTCTTTCTGCTTGCGAATTATTTTTTTCCTCCTTATTCTTACCCTTTCCCTTTCTGGATTTGTTTTTACCGACAGGGGTAGATTGAACAACATTTACCTCAGAAGTCTTGTCGGTGGGAGGGGTAGGAGACAGAGCATTTTGAACATTAGAAGAAATGGGTTTGGGGTTGTTGCTGGAGGTTTGGACGGAATGCGGTTGGGCATGGAAAGTGCCAATCACACCGTCGACCGCATGAGAAGCAGCAGGAGTAGTTGAAGTGGCGGAAGTAGAAGGACGAGGTGCATCATGGAGTAAGTCGTAAAGAGTATCCGTTTGTGAGTAAACGAGGTCAAGGTATTGAGCATGACTAATGGTCTGTTCTTTTGTGACAACTCCACCCATGGTGACGTCATGACCGATGTCATTCATAAATGATTTCGTGAACCATTCTTCCAGCAACTGACCGGGAAGTTCGAGTTTGATGAGATGTCGTCTCCATCGTCATTCATGAATGTGATTGGAGATATGAGTGGCTTTGGTTTGTTTAAAGGAGCTCAAAATCTCAATCCCTATTTCGTAGCGTATTGGTAACTAGTAGTGGGTGAGGAAAGCCATAGTGAGGGTGTTGAAGTTGGCAAAGAAACCCCGTGGTAATTCTATATACCACTTCGCGGCAGAACCCATGAGAGTTCGTTGAAAAAGGTGTAAACGAATAGAGTCATCCATCAAGAAGTTGGATTAGCACCAAAGGTGAAAAGCCATTACGTGATTGTTCGGGTCCTCCCCCGCTTTTCCATCGAATTTAGGGATGTCGGATGGTAGTTTGGCCGATATGGCGGGCCATTAGGGAGAGTGACAGATCGGATCATTTAAAATCCTTGACAGATCCAGGAGGTCCAGGGTGGCTAAGAAAGGTAACTGTCTATTCACATGCGGGTACTGGTGACTTTGGGGAGGGAGTCCCGTCAGCAAACCAGTGGGACCATAAGCAGTTTGCATATAATGTGAGGATCCGGGTAGATTCGGTGGTTTTTGTGGAGGAAAGTAACTCATGGGGTTGTACCCTTGAATAGGGGCGTGGGGTTGAGCATTCAAGCCCCAAATAGGATTCGATGTACCTGGATATGGTTGGCCTATGCTAGGGGGTATAACAGATGTAGCTAGAGGTTGTTTCCCCCCAGTCGATTGAGGATTATGTTGTATCATATGGTTCCAATACTGGGACAAGGATGGAGGTATGTTTTTTCCATAGGGTGGGATCGATGGGGGTTGTGTTCCAATCAGGGGTTGTGTTCCAATTGGGATTTTCCCTGCAAGGGGGGGTTGAGTTGGGCCTCGATGAAATTGTCCACCAATAGGAATCTGGTAATTTAGTGTGAACAACAGAATGGTGCCACTAGGATCAGCGCCTTCGATAGAGGATGGAAAAGGTCCTCTAAAAGGGGGTGGAGGAAGTGTCAGAATGAAACTGGGAGGAGAGTGCCCAGAAGAAGAGGGACCACCAAGATTTCCGTATGTGATTTGCATAGGAACGAGAATAGAGGCATTCAACACACAGTATCCAGCTGGAAGTGTCGGGGTGACTTTGGGTGAAAGCAGTGTACCAATAGGGTCTTGGCTAGCTGCGGTAATCCCAACGTGAAGACTCATAGTATTTGTGTAATGGACCATTTGTAAAGGGAGATTCAATATGTGGTCAACTCGCGAAGCTTTTGTACCAGGAAAATAATAAGCAGTAGTAAAAGGTACTGCATCTGGATCAGATGTTTCGGGTAGCACAGGTGAGATGGTGATATCAACTCCTGCTCCTGATACAAAGAGATCCCGTCTAAAAACGCTAGTAGTCCAAAAAGGATATTGACCTGCAGGTCCTAGAAAAGGTCCAGTCGGTGATCCAGAAGACAAAACAACCAAGTCTCTGGAAGAATTCACTCGCATGATACGTCTCTCAAAATTGGGATGAAGTCGAAAGTCCTCTTGAGAATTGGTACTTCGGAACTGTTCTAGAGAGTCAGTTCTTTCCATTTGTGGAGTGGTGACGTCTTGGACTTCCTGTTGAGGAGATCCCTCCAGTGAGCTGGTAGGAAAGGGTTGAGAACCTTCCAGATTTTCTGGGGGTAATCCTTTCATTCTATGTGAACGACGTGGAGGGTCAATTGTGAACGAGTTAAAAACTTATGAAGAAAATTCTATGGTCAACTTGGGTAAACAAACAACATGCGTTAGTAAAAAATCTAGGAAACAACACCAAGCAAATAAGACCTTCTAATTCCAAAGTCACTAGTTGGTGATGAAATCCAATGTCGCAACCACGAGACAAGAAGGGGCTGGGCAAGGGTGGAAAAGTTACATTGACAACCTGCTTAACGGACTTACACCCTGGTGCAAGCTCCAACACATAATCGTGGGTATACGCTCTAGGGAGCCCGAGTGAGTTTGGACAATGTCGATTCTAGGTACCATGAAGACTTGCCCCTTCACAATCACCTTGTTTAAGACCCTAAGAAGATAGGTCACTAAGGTTACCACCAACAACACTAAAGCCTGGGGGGACAGTGGACAGTCCGATCCACACGCAAGGTCAATGTATCTAGCCTAAAATCAACTTGAGAGGCTTCCACTCATCATTGTGGGTATACCTTCAAGTGACCCCTGTAATACGTGCAATCTCTACACCGATATCAACAAAGCAGGGTGAGTAACTCTGTCAATATCAATGTGACCTTGGGTTTGACCCTTGTGTGAGAAGGGCTTCCCAGGACAAAATGTTGCAAATGGAATTTGACACTCCTTAACACAAGATGCTATTGTTTGTTTTGTGCTTTGGAGACTGTATCTCTCTGCCTTATTCCAAAGCTCTAGCCTAGCTAATGTTGGTGTAATAGAGTCCTAGAAAAGAGTTACTAGTTAAATTTTAAAATTCACGCAATATTATTAAAGGCTGTTGTTACTCAAAGGAGACGAAAATGAAACCGATGTTGTGTGAGACTCTAACCCAACAATGCATAGATAGGAATGAAAAATATCAATTCTTTTTCGATGAATCCTATTTACAGGAGGGCAAGAGGAGTTTTCTGGAACAATCTTGAACTACGATATATAATCTTCTTTGAAAATGCAATATCAACAAATCATGACCAATGTCAATTCTCTATTCGTTCGATTTCAACAATTGAATGCCAATATTTTCAAAATAAAAAATTGCTTTTAAAAAGATTTTTTTTTTTTTAAATTTTCAATAGAAACCACACAACTGTGGTGGACCTAAGAAAAACAAACAACTAATGAAAAGAAATATACAAAAACCCAAACCAATCTTTCAATGAAGACAAAAATAACAAGTAGACAAGCCTAGTCTTTTCAAATGCTTGAGAGCGACAATTTTCCAAGTAATGAGCAGTTGAAAAAGACAAATAATCCCAACTTTTAAACCGATCACCGACTCCTAACAAAACAAGCACTCGGATTTCAAGACCCGAGATTACATCCTCGTTAAGAAAAGGTCAAGAGATAACAGTCGAGAAAAACGAACAAGAAGTGATTTCGATCTCCGAAGACTAATCATTCACAAAATCTGAAGTCAAGAAACAATCAATTAGTGGCCCAAGAAGTTCTCTTCAGACACACATACAAATTTGGGCATCTGAGCATACAAAAAACCTTACTCCCAAAATTTTGCAAAATGGGTTCGCAGGCAAGCAATAGTGTACAGTGCGAGAATGAATCATTCTCGCAAGCTGGTTACAAGCAGAGTGTGAGATGTTCGCACTGGATTGCACAGTAGGGTGCGAACTCCAGTAGTTCTCGTAAGCAACAGAAGGGTTCAATGCGAGAATGACTGAAACTAGGCAAAATTTGGAAAAAAGACAAAAAAATTTAAGGGACTTCTGGACCCAGAGAGTCTGTCAGGGTCTCCTTAAGACTCAGAGATTTATAGAAACGAAAAAAGGTAAGGTAAGAGCAAATGGCCAAGGAAAAACACCAAAGACCACTAAAAAAATGGGTTGCATCACCAGTGGAGTCGCCAATTTTGTTATTGGACTAATCGGTATGTGCGGACACTAATAGATCTCCCTAGATCCACCTGGATCTAGAACAAAACAGGACCAAACATGACTCTTTCCCTAAGTTGTAAGCATTGAAATCTGCTAATAGGGAGGAACAAGTGACATACCTTTATATCGCTTCCTTAGGTCTTTGTTGCTCCCACTTAACTCCGGTGCTCTCGTGAGGTCAAGTCCAAGACAACACAAACCAACCAAAGTGAAGATAACAAAATTTATTCAACATCAACTTATGCATATGATCAAGGAATTACACAATAAAGTAAGAGTGAATTCATGGGAAAGGGACATGTCGTTGTATCATATAATTGAAAGTAGAAGATACAACATGATCACCTTGATGTCAGAAGCTTCCTTTCAGTGACCCTTGGTTCCAACACACACACTTTCTCTATACTTGCATGAAGAAGATCCAATTCCTCTTGATAGACCAACTAGAGTCTTCAAGCCTTTGTCCAAGCAGGGTTCTTCACACAATTCTTTCACCAA
>ML819532.1:185960-200098 GCA_009831015.1 Picea engelmannii
TCTTCTTTTAGGTCACTTTGACTTCTTTGACCTTGGGGACTTCAAGCCTTCATGTGGGGGTCCTTCATCTTCGTAAGGCCATAACTCTCAAACCATGAGGAGTTATGTGACATTCCACATACCACCGGAAATGGAATGACAAGCACTATCCATCTAGAATAGTTTCACCAATAATTTCCTTGATCTTCATCTCATTATTTCACATACAAGCATGGGTCCTCCAACCATTCTTCTAGGATAACTCAATCCGTAAAGCGTCTTCCCGTGAGAGCTTTCAACATAAGGGGACCACTTTGGAGTTCATCCATTTGTGCACCTTATCAATCATGATAATAAAATAATGACAGCAAGGGTCCTCTAACCATTCTTCTTGGATAACTCAATCCGCAAAGTGTCTTCCCATGAGGGCTTTCACCATAAGGGGACCACTTTGGAGTTCATCCATTTGTGCACCTTATCAATCATGATAAGACAATAATGAGTCATCTATACATTTTTCCAACAATGCATCATATACCAATGAAACCACAATGATCCATATTCTTCATGTATCAATGACAACTCATTGATCCATCTTCATCATATCAATGACAACTCATTGATCCATCTTCATATATGCATTCTCATCAAGGAAAATACATATTATATTACATCAATCATCAATCAATCAATCCTTTGACATAAATCAATCACTTGACATCAATCAATGACATCAATCAATCAAACCATTGGCATCAATGACAACATGATCCAACAGAAAGGGGTGCTTGTTTCCTCCCAACCATAGGCACATTCACTCCTAATGGATTTACCATTGGCCACCGCTGAGCTAGACCATGATTCTCTCAGAGATATTATTTCTCTTTTCTCCACAACAGTCAGGGATGAGGGTTACTCTCCTTCTCCCACATGAACTGGGTGTCTGGTTTTCTCAGCTCCAAGCAAGGAGGTCTTCACGAGTACTTCCTTAGTCATTCATCATCTTCGTTTATCATCTTGTAGCCAAACCATTCCCAAGGCTTCTTTCATCCAAAATGATCTTACTACTCAAAATTTCTTTCAACTTCAGAGTTGAAGTCCCTTTGTTACTCCTCTCTGGAGAGTGTTTTTCTCTACTCTATTGTATCATGCACCTGTCTTTGTCCCTGAATTACCCCCTTTCTTTCCTTCCTCAGCAAGGTTGCATGGGTCGGAATCCCAATACATGGTCAGGCCTAGAAGCCTTACAGATGATTACCCTGCCCCATCTCCTCATTAACTCTTGAGGATAGCCTTCCAACTACCAGCCTGACTGGTAATTGATTTATGGGTTAGAGGACTATTGATCATTTACACCCAGTAGGTACTGGTCTGGTGAGGGTCATCTCAACCATTATTGGTTTCCCCTCATCATCTCTCTCACAGAATCCATGGTTTATCTTGGAAAACTTCCCCCCTCTCAGCAGTTGTGAAACACATATTCAAATTCTATTAATAACATAAATTCGTACATGGACCCTTTTATACAAGGGTTCATTAAATCAAACATTCACACACATTTAGTCTACCATAGTCTTGGCCAGTTATAACTATATTTACAAACTGGGGGAAACATGGGTATTGCAATCCCCTCTCTCTTAAAGGAACATCGTCCTCGATGTTCTATCTATCGATGTTCTCTGTATGTCTAGAAGTAAACAAAAATGGATATCCATGTCTAATGGAATCCTCCAATTCCCATGTAGCCTCATCTGGGCCAAAGTGTTTCCACTTCACCTTAACATGTGCAATGGTTATGTTCCCAAGTGGGGTTTCCAACCTGTTTATTATGCATTGAGGTTCTGGAAGGAACTCTCCCTCGGGTTCCACCTGAATCACATACCAGTCAATAATATGATTAGAATCATGTACATACTTCTTTAATGAAGAAACATGGAAAAAATTATGTTCCTTCATTGTGGGAGGAAGTGCTAGACGATAGGCTATTGGTCCCACTCTATCCAAAACTTCAAAGGGTCCACAATACCAAGGTTGAATCTTGGCACAAGCTCCCATCCTCAAGGATCTTCTCCTAGGTCTAACTCGAAGATATACATGATCTCCTACTTTTAACTCTCTAGGACTCCTTTTCAGGTATGCATTACTCTTTTGTCTATCCTGGGCTATMTTTAGATTTTGYCTGATCTAAATCACTTGTTGTTCCATTTCCTTTAGCATATTTGGTCTGATTGTAACTCTGTCTACTGGATTGTTCCAGCTGATTGRAATGTTGCATTTCCTTCCATAGAGGGCTTCAAAAGGACTCATTTTTAATGACTCTTTATAGCCATTGTTGTAAGAAAATTCTACCAGTGGTAGGTAGTCCTCCCATTTATTGGGTTGATGCATTACATGCATTCTCAACAYGTCTTCTAATATTTGTTTTACCCTTGYTGTCTTCCCATYAGTRTGAGGATGATAGGTTGTACTAAAGAGAAATTTTGTTTCAAAACCATCAAACACATATTTCCAAAAGTTTGAGGTAAACTTTGTATCTTTGTTGGATATAATTTCCTTAGGCGTKCCATGCAATTTGAATATCTCTTTCATGAATATGTTGGAAATATCTATTTCCTTGCAAGTTGACTTGATGGGTATGAAGTGAGMAGCCTTGCTCAWTTTTTCCACAACTTCCATGATGACATCRTTCTRTTTGGTTGATCTTGGTAATCCCGTGATGAAATACATGGAGATGGTTTCCCATTTTCATTCRRGAATTGGTAGGGGATGCAACAACCCTGATGGGTGTCAGTTCTTTTCCTTAACTTGCTGACATTCTAGACACTTAGCCAAGTAATCAACTATGTCCTTTTTCAGTCCAGGCCATTAGAATAAATTTCTAGTGGTCGTGATCATTTTCTGATAACCAGGATGACCAATATATGGTCTTTTGTGTAGTTCATCCATTATGAACCTCTTCAAGTCGTCACAATTTGGAATTTGTAATCTTCCCTTGTAATTCAGTAGGCCATCATTAAGCATATGATAACCTTCATACTTCAACCATGTGGGATCTTTCTTTAGGTATGATGTCATGGTCTTGAAAAATTCATCTGTCTCTTGTGCAGTTTTGACCCTCTCTTTGATATTTGATTCACTGGTGCTTACAGATGCCAAGTAAACTACTTTCATACTTCTTCTAAGGGCATCAACAACCCTATTCTCCTTTCCTTTGATGTGTTTTATTTCAAAATCAAATTCACTAAGAAGAGCCATCCACCTAGCTTGTCTCACAATGAGTTTTGGTTGTTCAAACAAATACCTTAACCCACTATGGTCTGTCATAAGCACAAATCTTCTACCTAAGAGGTGATTCCTCCACATTTTTAATTCATGCACTATGGAAGACAATTCCATATCGTAGGTCACATAATTGACTTCATGCTCATTCAATTTTCTGGATTTGTAGAAAATCACATGTCCTTCTTGCATAAGGACTCCTCCAAGCCCTTCCTTGTAGGCATATGTACAAACAAGGAATTATTTGTTTGGATATGCAATATTTAGTACAGGCGGATTGGTTAGAAGGTATTTCATCTCTTGAAATATTTCTTCACATTCTCATGTCCAAATGAATTTAACTCCCTTTTTCTGAAGGGAGGTGATTGGGAAACCAATCTAGGAGAATCCTTTTATGAATCTCCTATAGTATCCTGCCAGAACCATAAAGGATATGATATCAGATACATCCTTTGGGGTAGGCCAATCCATGATGGATTTAATATTGTCAAGATTAACTGCCACTCCTTCCTCAGAAATAACATGGCCTAAGTAATGGAATTGTTTATGGAAAATGTCACACTTACTAAGATTAGCATAGAGTTGATGTTCATCTATTCTTGGAATAGATTAGGATATCATCAATAAAAACCAACACAAACCTGTCCAAGAACTTTTTGAATATGTTATTCATTAAGCACATAAAAGTGGTTGGTGCATTGGTAAGACCAAATGGAACCACCACAAATTCATAGTGACCATATCTTTTCCTAAAGTCTGTCTTGTGGATATCTTCATCTTTAATTCAGACCTAATGGTATCCAGACCTCAATTAAATCTTGGAGAAGATGGTAGAACCCCTTAATTGGTCAAAAATTCATCAATCATTGGCAAGGGATACTTATTCTTGATGGTCATCTTATTGAGTTATCCATAATCTATGCACATTATGAGTGTGTCATCTTTCTTTTTCACAAACAAGCTCGGTGCTCCCCATGGAGACACACTAGGTCGTATGTAGTCTTTGTCCCACATCTCCTTCAGTTGTAGTTTGAGCTCAACTAGATTTGGTGTACTTGTTCTATATGGTTTTCTAGACATTGGAACTGCTCCTGGTACAATTTCTATTGAAAAGTCAATATCCCGTCTTGGATGTAGACCTGGTACCTATTATGGGAATACATATTTATATTCTCTTAATAGGGGGTAGTATTCTAGGATGGGTTTGTCATTCTCAATATATTTTAGTACTTGTATTGCATACAAGGTACATCCCTTTCTACAATTCTTCTTCACTTGGAGGGATGATATTTGTCTCATTGAGATGAGATTTCGAATCCCTTGTATAGTTACCCTCCTTCAATCTTCATTTTCACACTCCAAAGTTTTACTGTAATAGTCCAACTTGTTTTTTGGGAAGCCAACCAATCCATGCTAATCAGTAGGTCATAATATCCTAGAGGAAGTATGTTTAGTTTTGCTTGGGTGGGAAACCCACTCATGACAAATTGGCTTGCTGGTATGACCTTTGTTACTTTTCTTTTGGTCCCAGTGGCTAGTTGTACCAGCCAAGATTTAACATCTTTAACTTGTTGCAATTTACATTTCTCAACAGTTTGAGGGGAAACATAACTCAAATTAGAACCAGGGTCAATTAAAATGGAAACAGGATGGTTGTAAATCATACCTTCCATCTCCACCACTCAAGCTTGGTGATCATCTTGTCTGTTATCCAAGGATGCATAAATTTGTGGCAGGATCCTAGCTACATCATTGAATCTGGTAGCCTCTTGGACATTGTAGACCCTCCGAGGGTTCTATTTCCTATGTGGGCAGTCCCTCAGCAAATGTTCCTCTCCACAACCCCAAAATTTCAAGGTTTCTCTCTTTGTGTTATCAATCTTACTTGGAGCTTCTCTGCATGGTTTATTTCCACTCCGGGATATAAAGTTTTGTTGATACACACTTCTGGTAGGAAGGATCATCCTAGAGCTCTTACCAGGGCTCTTAAATATCGAGGATTTAAACCCCTTATTCTTGAATTCCGAATTGTTTTTCTTCTTTCGGTCTTCACGAGGTTCTATCTTACTCTTGAATTGCTCATAGAAATACCTTTCTTTTTTAATAGTATCTTCTAAGGTATTTGGCTCATCAAACTCAATTTAGTCCCGGTAGGACTGAGGTAATCCACTAATAAACTGTTTCATCTTTACCTTTTCATACTTTATGTATGGCACATACCTCATCAACTCAAGAAATTTGTTGATATACTCATCTATGGTGATTTGTCCCAGCTTGAGTTCATAGAACTCATTGGTCTTCCCATCAAAGTAATTTTCTAACAGGTACTTCTTCTTGAAGTATTTCTCAAATTGTTTCCATGAAAATTCCTTCTCATGGACTCCTTTCACATTCCTAAGTTCCTCCCACCAAATGGAAGCTTTCCCATTCATATTGAAAATGGTTATCCGAGCCTTTAAGTTTTCATAGTAGTCATGGACTCTAAAGTACTTCTTCAAACTGAGTAGCCAAACTTCTGCTTCTTCCCCCTTCTTAATTTCTCCATAAAAGGTGGGTGGTTTGGCTTTCTTGAATTCTTCAGGGTCACAACTCTTGGAATGTTTCTTGTTCTTTCCTCTTGTCTAAGAATGGGAATTGGTTTTACCACTAGAAGGTTCCTTGGATTTGTCAGTGTCCTCACCAGAGGAATCTTCAATTGAATGTCTCTTGGCTCCATGTTGGGACTTCTTTGAGGTGCTCCTCTTGGTGTGGCCACTTTCAGGACCATGCTTTTGTATCTCAGTTGGACTTGGAGTTTTCTTAGTATAATGTTTGCCCACATGACTGGCAGTTGGACCATGTTGTAGTTTTCCTTGAATATATGATAGATTTTGTAGTAGGACTGCATTAATTTCTATCTATTTTTCCTACTCCTTGATCATCCTTTCATTGTCATCCTTATAACTTTGTAATTCTTCCATGAGGCTTCTTACAGTTTTAGCAAAATTTGGAGGGATTTCCACCACCCTCCTCTCCTCATATTCTTCCTCTCTATTGTGGGATATCTTCCCCAATTTCTAATGTGTCACCATCCTTTAAGTTGTAGTTCTCCTATTGTTCATTAACTGCTTGAGTGCGGATAAAATATTTTTTGTCAGTTACTAATCTACTTTTATAGCAAGATTTGCCTCACCCTATGAAAACTTGCATAGAAGGCCTTTTTCCATTTCCCTATATAGACTTGAAGTCCCTTTTTTCAAATCCTAGAGCTAAAAACATTATTTTTCCACATATACGCGCCCTACATATTGTACATCATGTGTATACGCAGGTTGCACCACTATTTCCCGCGTACATCAGGATTTGTGCCGAAAATTAAAAAATGGTGTCGGGTTTCCATGGCACATCATGAGATCCATGATCCTTGACCTTTCATATACTGGAAACGTTCTGAATCGACCCTTCAGTTCCACTTGAAGGATAAAAATGGGCCAAATCCGAGCTATGGAAAAGAGGAGAACAATTCAACTTTGAGAGAAAAGTTACTCTGGAGAAATTATTCACTTCATATTGAGTCTGCATCCCTTTGTCCTTTTAAGCCTGAAAACATTGTTTAGCCCCCAAGCTCCTCCCTACAGATTGAGAACCTCATTGTCTCTCTTATATGAGTTTCCCTTTGGTGGAGGATTGAAGTGGTGGAGGCCCAACTGGAAGGGACTTAGTTTCTCGGTTCTTAACCGTGCCGACACAGAAGTTTGTAATTCATTTACTTCTGTTGATTACATTTTAATAGAAATACTCTTTTCTCATCCAATTAATATCTTGCAAATATTTGAATTATTATTCCATGGGCGTATTAGTTATGAATGTTGATGGATTATGCTATTGAATGTGCTAACATTATATATTATCACCATATGCTTGTGTTTCTTGGTTGTTGAGGACAAGTTGCAGGTGTATTGCTTTGAGTCAAGTGCTCAACGGTGGACTTCATCGAACGTCCGGATGAGGTAGGACTTTTATCTTGTCTTGCTAGAATATTTGTTTATATAGAATACTTGAAATTAGAGTTGATTTCTGCATTCATTTCCGTCTGTTGTGGTTTACCCCTAGCCATAGATATATTTTCCTAGTAACAAAATTGGAGACTACATTGGGGATAGAATCTTATTTTTCTGGGTTTGGAGTGTTTTTCTCCTTAGATTGCTCTCATTTATATTGATTTTCTTGTCATATGACTGCTCGATATTCTCTATTCATTCTAATTTTGAGTTTCTTAGCCTTCTCCTTAGCCTGGCTGTGTTTTGACACATATACGCGGGTTGTTTCCTGACATTCACGTACATACGCATGCTGTCCTTCTGCAAGAGGCATATATATAGGCTTTTCTCCTGAACAGTCATGTACATCACCCTTTGTTGCTTGGTTGCTAGGTTTGATGGTTTTTGGGTAGGTTTTGATGATTGTTGAGTCTTCTTGGGTCTTTTTTATGACTGTTAAGTGTATGTGGAATGACAAGAAACCTTTCTTTCGTTGAATTTTTGGGCGGTGCCTTTCTCATCATCCTTTTCATTTGATTGTCCTTGCATCTTGGGTTGGGTGTTTTCTTCTTGATATCCTACTTGGTTTGTCTATGTTTACATACAATAGAGTTTTCATATCAAGTTGTTATTCAGTCCTTGCATTTTCGTTCTTATATATTGAAAATACAAAAATATTAGGCATTTTACATTGTTGACATTTGATCTTTTGAGTCTTTATCATTGATCTTAGTACATGGAAAGAAAGATTGCATTTTATTTGGAATTGCAAAATTGAATTGAGAATTGCATTTTGAAAAGCATATCATTTATTGGGAATTGAAGTTAGGACTTTGCATTGTATTCATATTCATTTATTTTACTTGTTGAGTCATAACATCACTAGTTTCACAACCGCACCTTTTTGAGTAAGCAAGGCCACTAAAAGTAACGCTATAATTTAAAATTGATTAGTAACGATTTTATTTTTCTAGGGTACACAAACTAGCTTAGGATTTAGAGCCTTGTAATAGGATTTTGTGAGTAAACTTCTCCAAGGCTATTAAATCGACATGTGTTTGACTAAGGGAGTGGAGAAATTCATTGTATAATCGGTAATATCAAGAGGCTTCACTTACACCGGATTTAAGCATGAAGTCGTGTGAGGTTAGTTGAAGGGATATCCCCCCAATACCTTCTTAGTGTTAGATATATTTTTGGGGATCTATTCATATATGGGGATCTTGCTAGTACCCTTACCTTTGTGAGAAACGGTGCTTTCGAGGTTTTAGGCTTTGTTACCCTACCCATACGGTGGACCTGACTTATGACTGTCCACCTGTGCATCAGTTATATAGTGGTTTCTTAGTTTCTTGACTTAGGTACCACATAGGTTACTTGTAGGAGTTATTCTGCAAGTACTCTGGGTCAGATAAGGGTCGGATAACACACAACCTTTATGGAGGATTACCTCTCTAGGGGGATCTCACCGACTTGTTGTTAAGCCCACGAGGGCCCTTATAACTGATTTGGATACCTCTGATATTTAGCATCGGAGTCTCAGGCCCCTCTTGGGTGAGGCATACCTACTTTAGAGAGGGAGGCCCCTTTTAACCACTTTATCCCGTTTGTGTGCATATTGGCCTTTTGATTTTATTTTGGTGTGCTCTTTGATTGTTAGTCGACCTTAGGATTTAATACCATGCCTCGAGTTGTCATTACCATGGATAGTGGAGTTCCTTTGACTCCCTCATTTACCGCTACCTCCCCCATGACATTCACTCATTTCATGGGGATGAGTTTGCCCTCTTTTTATAATGGTATGTAGAATTACGACACTCAGTCAATGCCTTGGGTATCTACTCACTTTCCTCTTGGTATGCCAAACATGCCTTCACCCTTTTCATCCTCTCTCTTTCCTAATTATATGAATCCTAGTTTTGGATCCGGGGGCACGATGGCTCCACCGTCTACTTCTTCATTTGATAGGAGTCATGTCCCTCAACCAACTCTCACTGTGGGGGTTTGGAATCTCCCCTCTTACAGATCCAATCCTAGCCACACTTTTTTAGGAGCTAGTGTTCAAATGGGTGGTTATTATACTTATTACACCCCATCTATGTATCCTTCGTCTTTCATGCCAATTCCTACGAACACTCTTCCCATGGTGGGTCTCCATATGTCCTCTGGTATTTCATGTGGAGGGAATCAATTTTATTGTATAGGATACCCTCTTCACAAAACCCCTTCACATGGGGGAAACATATATCCTCACTCGACTAATCCTTATCATAATTTTGTCTCTTCACAGACATCTGCTTCAGTGATGATGTTTGTACAAACCTCTATGGATCAATTAGGTGGAGGATACTACCTTTCCAGACAGGGATAGGGTGTAAACCATGACCCTTCCTGACCTGCAATGTCTCAAAAATAGTCTTTCCTGGGACCTTGCTCTCAAATTCCACAGCTCACTGCTGCCACTAGTCCAGTCACTGCAAGTCATACTGGTATCCCATCACCAACCTCTGCTAGTCATGTTGGGGATCAGTCGACAACCTCTGCATGCCATGTTGAAGACCAACAGCCAGTCACTGCAAGTCATGCTGGGGGAATCATTCTAGTCACCATGAGTCATACTGACATCACATCTCCAGCCTCTGCCAGTCACACTGAGAGAATGTTGCCAACCATTGTGAATGTCACTGGGGGAATTCATACGATTGAGAATCCTAAACATGTAAGACATAAACCCAAGTTTCTTTGTAGGATTTGCGAAGGAGATCACCTTACTCATTCGTGTCCTGCTACTGCTAGGATACCAGAAGTGTGGTCTTCACCTAGGTTCCCTTCGGGTTCTGAATTGTCTTTGGTTTCCCAACACTTTGTTTCTCCTTTGATTGACATGGAAGTCATGCCGATGAAATCATCACCTGACCCCACTCCTATTTTTGAGGGTGGTGCGTCTCCTGGCCTTGTTGTCATGCATCATATTCAACCAACGGTTGAAGAAGTGGTCATACCGATGAAATCTCCGATCAATCCAACTCTTCTTGTGGAGGGTGATGCGTCCTTCAACCATGTCATTAGCATTTCTAGTACTGCACCTTCTGAACAAGAGAGAGTTTTACTCTCCCCGAGTACTCTCCCTCCAAGTCTTGGAGAGTTTCCCTTTGACTGAGATGGTATTGTGGGGTATCCAATTCCTCCTCCCATAATTTTTCAGGTAAGAGACGTGCTTGGATATATCGTGGAGAAGGTAACTTCTGCTAGCACTTTATCCTCCTCAACTTGGAGAGCTTTGGGTTTTCCCAAGCTTGTGTCAGCTATTGATAAGCTCCTGACCTTTCACAGAAATCTTGCACAGGAGCCTTGGCCTACCCCATGACATGCCGCTTAGAAACCCCCCCTAATGAGTCTGATTTAAGCTCTTTTCTGACTCGTCTAAAAAGTGAAAAGATTGTTGAGTGAATTTGTCTCTTTCACACTTGTTATTTGGATTTGAAAGGTCATGAGTTTGATTTAATCTCTTTTCTGACTCATTTCAAAAAGAAAAAATATTGTTGAGTGAACTTGTCTCTTTCACACTTGTAAATTGGATTTGAAAGAACATCTATTTGGTGCAATTTTATCCATTTTTCAAACCAAGTAGACTAAGAGTACTAAAAAGGACATTTTTTGGTGCTAATTTGTAATTGCATCTCATCCCTTGCTTGCAGTATTGAGTCTATTGTCAGTTATTTATTTTGCGTTATAATCCTCTCACCTCAGCAGTTTGCATCATCAGCCAAGTAGATCCTTGTTTATATCCTTTGCATCTTGACACCCTATACCCAGGAGGAAACATTCCCCGGAGTGTCCATCTCCCGCATGCAACTCCTTGCATTGAGCATAGATATGTTCCATTGATGGAACTAGTTTTTCTTACTTGCGACACTCGTTTCCTCCTCTATATCATAGCATTCATTTTACTATGAACAACAAAAAAAAAATACTGGCGGGAAGGGAATATTATCTTATATTGGCAGCAGTCACGTCACCTTTGAATAGAGCACAAAATTTTTGAGTCCACTTGTCATCAAAATTTTGTGTTTAGCATGACCTTAGGAAGTTGAGATCATTACAGAGAATTTACTCCCCCGACTGGTTACTCTTCCAGACCCTATGGAGAGTTTGATTGATGCCTCCTGCATCTCAAAGTTTCATCATTGAGTCTATGATGTCAAAGTCTTACATATGTCTCACACTCTTGTTCAAAGGATGTCTATCAACCTGTGTCAACCACTCCTCAGAACTCTTGACATTGCATGTCGTCCATACCCTCAGTGTGTCTCAGAATCACATGAAGTTGTAGTCTTATTTCCCACCCCGGTCCTACTTTCCTCATTTGTAGGTAACCTTGAACTCAACAGTCGACATTTCATCATGGGTCGTTGATTAGGTGATTTCCCTTGTGTTCGACAACAAGACATCTATTCACACATTGGGATTCATGAACTGTCTTGGATGCCATTAGGCCTATTGGTGGTTTCCTCACCTTTGTCAGCAATTTTCCTCATTGAATTCTATTCAGAGAATCTTTTTTCGTGTACCGCTTGCATCTGGCACACACAAAAGACGCATAGGGTCGTTGGTTCATGAACATGATATTCATCCAATTTCTTCCAAATCATCAAGCTCCTACTTTGTATCTCTTGTTGAATGATGACAGATTCCTTAATTCTCTCCTTTCAGTGAGTATCCTTCCATTGAATTCAACTCATCTATTCTGGAGACGAGACCTAGAGTTATATGAGTACATAGAGGCTTGCAATCATTAGTTTCAGGTTCTCTCACCATCAACAGTTGGGAATACATCAATGTCTCTTGATCGATGGATTATTCAAGTGTTCAACCCTAACTCCTCTATTCACACTTGTAAGAATGTACTCAATTCCTTAATACCTACTTTCATCATCGGTAGGTTGCCTCATGTTTGTTAATAGTGCACCTCAATGACCAATAATCAAACAAAGTCTCATTGTGTTTGACCTCAACTCCTTTATTCACATGATGTAGAGTTGCACCTTTGGCGGATTGTGTAGAAGACTTGAAGACATCAGTTCATAGTCACAACTTTCCTGAGATATTGCTACCTTTCATTAGACCAATACCTATGTGACTTCAATGATCATGGGAGATCAGATTGTACTCCATTATATGCAAATATCTTCAAATTGATTTTGAGACTGGTTTTATTGGGCCTTGTTCGTGACTATGACATCCTTTGGCATATAGCCACCTTTGTATTGCCTATTCATGGCCATGGATAGTTGTTTCGCATATTTTCACATGGATTTGCAGTGTAATTCAAATTGGCATCCATGCATGCAAAGTCAATACAGATTGTAATGAGCAACTAGTTCTTCCAGTTGGGTCCCCATTACTCCACTTCTAGGTATTATAATGTATTTTGACCATCATATATACTCCTTTGACATCACACATTAGGGGGAATCTATTATAGCAATATTTTCCGCACCCTATGCAAACTTGCATAGAGTGCCTTTTTCCATTTCCCTATGTAGACTTGAAGTCCCTTTCTGCAAACCCCAAAGCTAAAAATATTACTTTTCCACATATACATTCCCTACCTATTGTACAACATGTGTATACACAGGTTGCACCACTACAACCTATGTACATCGGGATTTGTGCCCAAAATTTAAAAATGGTGTTGGGTTTCCATGTTATGTCATGAGATCCATGATCCTTGACCTTCCATATACTGGAAACATTCCAACTCAACCCTTCAGTTCCAATTGAAGGCTACAAATGGGCCAAATCTGAGATATGGAAAAGAGGAGAAGAATTCAACTTTGAGAGCAAAGTTACTCTGGAGAAATTATTCACTTCATATTGAGTCTTCATCCCTTTGTCCTTTTAAGTTTGAACACATTGTTCAACCCCCAAGCTCTTCCCTACATTATTGAGAACCTCATTGTCTCTCTTATATGAGCTTGCCTTTGGTGGAGGCCCAACTAGAAGGGACTTGGTTTCTCAGTTCCGAATTGTGTCGGCACAGAAGTTTGTAATTCATTCACTTCTGTTGATTACATTTTAATAGAAATACTATTTTCTCATCCAATTAATATCTTGCAAATATTTGAATTGTTATTCCATGGGCGTATTTGTTATGAATGTTGATGGATTATGCTATTGAATGTGATAACATTATATATTATCACCATATTCTTGCATTTATTGGTTGTTGAGGACAAGTTGTGGGTGTATTTCTTTGAGTCAAGATCTCAACGATGGACTTCATCGAACGTCTGGACGAGGTGGGATTTTTATCTCGTCTTTCTAGCATGTTTGTTTATATAGTATACCTGAAATTAGAGTTGATTTATGCAGTCATTTCCTTCTTTTGTGGTTTACCCCTATCCATAGAGATATTTTCCTTGTAACATCTACCAATTCATGAACAACATATATCATTGCAATGTGAAGTCAATTCTTTATTTAGAGACATTAGCAACCTACAGTGTAGACTTCCAAAACATCTATCAACAATAGAAGGGGGGTAAGGTAGGGTATTACCTCGTAAGTTCTCTAATAATATGTTTATATGACTTTTTGATCCAAAAAGGATCCAGAGGAGACTAAGGATAACTCGGAATTCGCATAAGAAACTTAGGAAGCTCAAAATGGCCTCAACAGATAGATAAAGGGAAAAAATTCAAAGTCCTCAAAACGAAGTGAAATTGGCATCATCATGAAGAGAACGTCGCAATATTTCCAATGACGTAAACGTCTCATCAAATAGAGTTATGAATCAAAAGATATTTGTGGTCAAATTTTTGGTCAACCTAGCCCAGTTAGCAGGGATGAGTAAACATT
>ML819532.1:200651-219556 GCA_009831015.1 Picea engelmannii
GACCATACAAACAGGGCACGATTTTTGAGAATTTTTCCCATGAATTAATTGCAAGTTTAAGAATGAAAACCAAGACAAAATTTCTCTTGGGCCTAGAAGTGCCAGACTCAGATTGAGTCATGGAGACATTCATTTTTGGGTAATTTGATGCCATGAATTCAGTGGTGTTTTTTTTATTGATCGGAGCAAAGCTTCTGCAGCTTAACTCCAGAATGAGGTATACTTGTGTATTTTGTCAAATTCTTTTGTTGAGTTGATAAAAAGGCCTACCCATTTGAGAGAAGGACTCAAAGACGTATTCCATCAGGGAAAAACTCTGTTATCAAGTTTTTGTATTCCGATTTGATGCTTATGTCTCTTCATTATTGAGTTTTTCCTTCTTTATGGTGCACTTCAATTTATGCTCATTTAATACAATTTTTTATAAGTCACGTCAATGAAAATATCTCAGATCATGTTGGTATCAGAGCAGACATCTTCGACTCAAATTTTTGAGTGTGAATGCTTACTAGGGCCAAGCATAACTAGGGTCAAGGAACTCTTAAGTCTTTTAATCCTGAAGTTGGTCGTGCATCCCGAAGGAAGAAAATGGTCGAAGAGGACAAGCGTTATGAACATGAGAAAAAATTCCATATGGTCTTTTATCGCATGTCAGAAATGGTCGAGCGAATGTATGGAGACTATGAGAAGAGGATGAAGAAGAAAGGGAAGAAAATAGAATCACAAGCAGATGATAATGCTTCAATGAATCGAAGGGCTTGAGGAGACCGTCCTGAGCCTCCATCTTCACCATCAAGTTCTATCTCTTCTTCCTCTGAGAATTCTCATCATTCTCATGATTCTAGCCATAAAATTTCTTTTAAGAAAACATTATTTGTTACACATTATTTTGGTCGCCCCAATGATCCATTGATAACATGTGTTCATGTTCCCATGAAAAGATAAAAAGAGTCTTTCTCCATGAGGAAAGTGACTGGCTTTCTCTTCTCAAAAACCCTATTAAGGAATTTCATCGTAGGTTTCATTATACATAGGGTGCGATGATGCCTGAACATTTCCCCCTTCTCTAAGGCTGGACTGTGACATCTCCACAGGATGCACTATACCTAGGGTGTGGCGATGCCAAAATCTAAGAAAAGGTCAAGTTTCATGAATGTTCTAGAAGGGGATCTTCTAGAGGATGAGGTGGTCTCCGAACAATGTGGATCTTAATCACTTCTTTGATTTGGTGGGATCATCCTAATCTCCTCATCCATCTCTCTTTCAAACTATATAAAGAGGGATCTCTCATGGAAAATACTAAGGTTGAATAGGCTAAGAATTGTATGGAGAATTCTAGATTGGATCAAGCTTGAGAGCCTCATTTCAATTCATCAAGTCATTGTGGATCTTCTTCATTCAAGGTTGGAGAAAAGGGGTGTGTGTTGGAGAAAAGGGCCATTGAAAGGGGACGTTATGACATCAAGGCTTTGGTTGTAATCTCCACTTTCATTTTAATATGATACAACAATATGTTCCTTTCCCATAAAACTATTCTTGTTTTATTGTATGTTTCCTTGATCACATACATAGGTTCTTTTTTAGAATATTGGATTGCTTTCACTTTGGTTGGCTTGTGTTGCCTTGCAGATTCAATATCAAAATAGCATTAGAGTGGAGCTAGGATGGAAATGAAGAGAGGAAGCGACATTTAAAAGGTATGTTGTCTATCTCTTGTTAACTAGTAAACTCAATAATTAGAACTTAGGGAAATTATCATGTTTTGTTCTGTTTTGTTCTAGTTTCCAGTGGGATCTAAGGAGATCTGTTTATGTCCGCATTTACCGATTAATCCTATAACATTATTAAAGCTTGATGTAAAATTTTATTTACCTATGTTTAATGGAGATGCTAATCCTGAAAAGCTAGATAATTGGATCTGATAGGTTGAAGTATATTGTTGTGTTCAACAGATTGATGAAGAGGAAGTTAAAGTGAAATTGGCTTCTCTTCAGTTGGAAGGCACCGCTCTCGTATGGTGGGAGAGAAAACTTCGGGACAAAAGTAAGTGTGGTAATCTTCTTTCCTCATGGTTCGAATTTAAATTAGTAAAAGAAAGCAATTTTATCCATTGGGTTATTTACATAAAGCAATGATGGAATGGAAAACTTTAAGACAAAGTAAAGTTCAAACTATACAAAGTTTCATGGAAGAATTTAGGAAGAAAGCTCTTGCATTAAACATTCCTTTGGATTCTTATGAAACTTTAATGAAGTATATTGGTGCACTTCACAATTATATTTGTCGTAGTTTTATTGTTTAACCCCACCAGTCTTGATGAAGTTTATATGCAAGCCACTCACCTTAAGAACATGGGAAATCATGTTCAAGAAGATCCCACAAAGAAACCTTCCAATATCCCACATAAGCAGTTTAAGAAGTTTAAAAGGAAGGAAAAAAAGACTGCCACTGTAAAGAGAGAAGAAGGAAAGCCATCTTGCACTCATTGCAAGAAGAATGGTCATGATGATGAACATTGTTGGAAACTACATCCAATGAAGAGACCGAAACAGTTCGGTGGAAATGGGAAGACAAAGACTGTTGCTACAATGCAACAAGATCTTGGTTCTGATTCAAGAGACGAAGGAAATATCACAGCGGTTGGAGTACAAGGTAAATATTCCCTTCATGCTAGTACAAATTCCAATAATGAATCTCATGATGATGAAAGAAAGAGGAACAAATTATTTCATATAAGAGTTGTATCTAAAAACACTAAGATAGATACATTATTTGATCTAGGTTCCCAAGTAAACTTGATATTTGAATCACTTGTCAAAAATATGGGTCTTGAAACTAAACCACATCCAAAGACTTATCCTCTTGGTTGGGTATGTGATAAAGAAAAACTTAATGTCACCAAGCAATGTGGCATAGTGTTGGGGAGTCCTTATCTTTATGATAGAAAAGCAATCTTATTTCCTCATGAGAACAAATATCACCTTACTAAAGGGGGAGTGGGATATATTGTTAGATCCCACAACATGAGTGTAAACAAAAAACTTTTTAGTGCAGGACAAATGAAGAGAATCATAAACACTAATAAGAGATATGTACTCATGGTCATAAGGGAAAAGGATGTCGGAACATCCGACGCCTTCCAAGGATGTGATCCTTCTCATAAGAAATAATTAATTGATATTGTTTCTAAGTATGATGATATTTTCCAGGAACCAGATGGATTACCTCCTAAGAGGGAAATCCAACATGAAATACATCTTTAGCAAGATTCTCCTCTTCCTAATGTGGGAATGTATAGGATGTCAGTTGTAGAGATGACAGAGATCAAAAAACAAGTACAAGGCTTATTGGATCAAGGGGTCATCAGGCCCAAATAATCTCCTTGTGGTTCTCCGACCATGATGGTGCCAAAGAAGGATGGAACATGGCGAATGTGTGTTGATTACCGAGCCTTAAATAAAATCACGGTGAAAAATCGATACCCTCTTCCTCGTATAGATGATTTACTTGATCAATTAAATAATGTTGTTTATTTCACTAAGTTGGATTTGTGCAGTGGATACCATTATATCAGGGTTGCAGACCGTGATGCATGGAAAACTTCCTTTAAAACCAAAAAGGATTGTTTGAGTGGTTAGTTATGTCGTTTGGGATTTGTAATGCTTCGACAACCTTCATGCATGTGATGAATCATGTATTCGGGCCATTTCTAGATGATTTTGTGATTGTGTATTTAGACAACATTCTTATATTTAGTGGGACTTGGGATGAACATGTAAGGCATGTAAAGAAAGTATTAGATACTTTGAAAAGGGAAAAGTTGTATGTAAAATTGTCCAAATGTGAATTTGGTAAGACTGCATTTTGTACTTAGGGCATATTGTAGGAGGAGACAATTGAAAATTGATCCTTCCAAGATTGATGTAATTGTAAATTGGCCTGAGCCCAAAAGTGTAACCAAAATATGGAGCTTCTTAGGTGCAATCCAGTACTAGAGGAGATTCATTTCAAACTTATCTTTCATAGCAGCTCATTTGCATGCCTTAACCAGTGTGAAGAACACTTTTTAGTGGGGAGGAAAGAAAAAAAACGATTTTGACACTTTGAAGGAAAATATCAGTACCGCACTAGTATTAGACTGTCGAATCTTCAACATCCTTTCGAGATCGAGACAGATGTCAGTGGGTATTCCATGGGTGTAGTATTGATGCAATATCGTAAGCCTATCTGTTATCAATCTAAAACTTTTAACCAAGTTGTTGTTAATTATCGTACGTATGATAAAGAGTTGTATGCATTAGTTCAAAGAGAAAAGAAATGGAAGCACTACTTCTTAGGGAAGGACACAATCATACATATAGATCATCAACCCTTATAGTATCTCCAAGCACAAATCAAGCTACAAAAATCTCGACATTACAGATGGATGGGTTTTCTTCAACAATTTCATTTCGTAATCAAATACAAAAAAGGTACAAGTAACAACGTAGTTGATATGCTTTCTAGATCTCCTATTGTTGCTTCTATTATTTTGAATAATTCTTCTTTATCTCCTGATAGCTATGTAGAACAATATGTCATTGATGAATATTTTAAAGAAGTATTTGAGAATCTAACCCATGGTGCACAGGTAGAGAACTATTTTCTGCATGGAAAACTACTCTACCATATTGGAAAGATATGTATTCCTACAAGTGAACGAGTCCATGTAATATGAGAAGCTCACACTTATCTTGTGTCTAGGAATTTTGGGGTGGGAAAACCTATGGCTCATCTGTAGAGATTTTGTTACTGGCCTCAAATGAAAGCAGTTGTAACTAAATATGTAAAGGGGTATGTGATGTGTTCTACTTGTAAGCCCACTAATAGAAAATTGGGGTTATACTCACCACTTCATGTTCCATCCCATCCATGGGAAAGTATCTCCATGGGTTTTGTAGGGGGTTTACCAATGTAGAAAATGGGTCATGACTATTTGTATGTTGTAGTGGATAGGTTCAGCAAAATGTGTATCTTAATTCCATGTAAAAAGCACATCATTGCTGAGCATACTACTAATCTCTTCTTTCAGTATGTTTGGGTTCACTTTGGGTTACCCACATCCATTATCTCGGATCAATATACTCGATTCCTTGGGAATTTTTGGACAAGCTTGTGGAGAATTATGGACACCAAGTTGAAGAGGAGCACTTCTTTCCATCCAAAGAATAATGAACAAACAAAGGTTGTTAAACAAAAAGTGGTACTTTTGCTTCAAGGCTACTGCAGCAAGCATCCCAAGTTATGGGATGAACAGATACCCTATGTACAACATGCTTACAATCGAGCCTTATATTCCTCCACTCAATGTTAGCCTTTTGAGACATGTTTTGGGTATTTTCCTAAGGTCCCTTTGGAATTGATGTATGGGAGAGATGTTGATTCAAATGAAGAAATAAATGAAAAAAGAGCATGCAAGTTCATTCAGAGGATCCAACAGGTACATCAAGCAGTCAGGGAACAGTTGGAGAAAATTCAAGCACAATATAAAGATCAACATGACAAACATAGGGTTGATCATCAGTTCCAGGTTGGAGACCAAGTATGGATTTACATCAACAAGGAGAGATTGAAGGGTGAAGGCAAGAAACTCAAGCCCATTCGATATGGACCCTTCACTATTTTGGATAAAAGTGGTACCAATCCTTTTCGTTTAGATATTCCACCTTATATGAATATCTACTCAGTTATAAATGTGGAAAACTTGAAACTTTTTGAGCCTCCCATGATCATGGATCATGGTGAAGAAGTTTCAATACCTTCAATTGATGAGTTTTCTCTTGAGTACTTAGATAATTTAAAGGAAGATATCATCTTGGACAGAAGGACGATAACTTCACGCAGGGGTGATGTTTATTATCTTCAAGTGGGCTTAAAGGGAACACATCCAAGCAAGGCAAAGTGGATTGAGAAGGACAAGGTGAGGCAACTCTTCCCTCACTTATCTATTGATTGATGAAAGATTTTGGTGGTCCAAAAATATCTCAGTGGAAATGCGTGATACAAGAAGGATCCAAAAGAGACTAAGGATAACTCAGAATTCAAAAAAGCAACTCAAGAAGCTCATAATGGCCTCAGCAGATAGAGAAAGGGAAAAAAATCAAAGTCCTCAAAACTCAGTGAAATTGGCATCATCATGAAGAGCACATCACAAGATATCCAAAGTCATAAATGGCTCATCAAACAGAGTTATGGATCAAAAGATATTCGCGGTCAAAGTTTTGGTCAACCTAGCCCAGTCAACAAGAATGGGTCAGCTTTCGTACTGCTAACGTCAGCACCAGTATGGATGAAATCATCATTCGTACAGTGTATGTGGCACATGTAGAGGGTGCCACATGTCATGCTGACGTCAACATGATTTCATCATGGTGACATGGAAGCACATGATGTGTTGCCACGTGTCACTCATTTTTGGACTTTTCGGGCAAATCTGTGGACCAATGAAAAGGTGCCATGTGGCAGTTCGTACAACCATGTGGCAGACTGTAACACCACATGTCCAGTGATGTGGTAAGTTGACCAGGCAGAGATGACATGGCAGTGATTGTGTAAGGAGGTGACGTGGGCCAATGAGTGGCCGCCACATGACCCAGTCATGGGTTGCCACGTGGAAGAAGGAAAATGCATAAGGACACTCCACATCCAGATTTCCAAAAATTGGTGGGGTTGGATGGCGCCAAATCCCAATCTACCAAATTTGATAGGATTCTTCCAAATCTGGCCAGATATAACCACACCACCATAATTAACTATATCTGCCAAAGGCTCCGCCAAACTTAACTGTATCCGCCAAAGTCTCCACTAAAGCCACCAACCTAATATATATATATATATATATATCGTTGTAACCATATGCCAAAAACAGAAGGCCCGCAGGTTCAACCCCAGGATCTCCCCTTTCACCTCCGCCTTTTCAATGTCCACCCACCGTTTGTGGTGGGGTGTGACTTGGTAAAGTCCACCCCCTTTATTACTTAAATGTTGCTTTTCACCAGCATATGGGGGGGTCAAACCAGGGAGCAGCCATACAGACAGGGAAGGATTTTCGAGAAATTTTCCCATGAATTAAATGCAAGTGCAGGCACGAAAAATGAGACATAATTTCTCTAGGTCCTAGAAGCACCATACTCAGATCGAGGTGTGGAGATAGTCATTTTTGGGTAATTCAATGCCATGAATTCAATGGTGTTGTTTGTTTTCTAATCTAAGAAAAGCCTCTGATTCTTAACTCCAGAATGAGGTATACATATGTATTTTTCCAAATCCTTTTGTTGAGATGATAAAAAGGCCTACCCATTTGAGAGAATCACCCGGAGACGTAGTCCATCAGGGAAAAAATCCGTTATAAATTTTTTGTGTTCAGATTTGATGCTTATGTCTCTTCATTATTGAGTTTTTCCTTCTTTATGGTGCACTTCAATTTATGCTCATTTAATACAATTCTTTATAATTCACATTGATGAAAAGATCCCAAATCACTCATGCATGAGCCCAAGCAGGCCAAGTGTTGTTTCCATGCTCTGATACCAATTTGTAACACACCCAACCCCTAAATAGCCTTTCTAGAGGTGGGGCATCATTTTTGTTCTTTCCCTGGCTCATATTCGGTCCCTTTCTTAAGAAAAACCCTCTCAATCAGCTCCCCCAAAACTTACATCTCTTAATGTGCACTTGAACTAGCCAGCAGGGTCTCCCTCGTGACCTCAGGCTGAAAACCGGGAGCTAAGAACCTATGTTAGCAAGGTTTCAACCCTTTGGAAGTTCCTGGAATTTGAGAGTTCCCAAGAGTGTTGTCCAAATCTCAGATCGTCGAACAACGGAGGGGATCAATGGTCCACACCCTATGCTGAGATCTATGGTTAAAAGGAGTTTCGATTTTTGACATTGAACATTCCTATATCCTAATCCCCAAAGTCTCGTAATCTCACCACATGGCCCTATCCCTTCGGCGTTCGACGTTCGACGATTCTCGTCGGATGTTTCCTTTTACCATAGTATTCCCAAACTCCTGAACTCTCGAAGTTACCCATACTCATGGAATCTCTTATATGTCACCAGCCACATTGGCCAGGAGGGCACGAACGGATAATCGACATGCGGCGAGGGTCAAGGGGTGACATGTTTCCTCAATAGGGGGTGACAATGTCATTCTCTAACAGACAGAATTGGTATGTGAATCATCCAAAGTTGGGTGAAATTTGGCACGCATCAAGCAGGTACACATCACCTGGGATGACGTCAGTGAGCCACTTCATTGTAGACTGATATCTTCTCAGTTTTTCAATCTAACAGTCCATAAGATCCCATGTAGATCCATAGATCTACGGTTCTCATTACTTCATGGCTTCGAATTCGGAGCTTATCGAATCCTATCAATGTGAATCCCTCGAAGAGATAAGTCTCTGGACTCTCATATCTTGCGCCACGTGTCATTTTTTTACCAACGGTCGAGATCCACTTCGACACTCGTGACTTCGGCGAGTTCATACTTCATAATATCTTGGCTATTTTCCTCCAGAGTGCGGAATCTCCAGACTACAAGATCGCTTTCCATGTACCCCCTCATCCAATGGTCCTAGTTCAACGGTCAACAATTGACGGGGAATGAGTAGGGGCCACGTGTCCCTCCATGACGTGTTCCTGGTTAGTCGAGTAGTCAAAGGTGGGTCATTTATATCGACGGCTCAGAAGGATCTCGAAGGATTCTAGGATCGATGGTCCTTTTTACTTCGATAATTCGACATTCGTGAGTTTGGTGTGTGTGTCTCCCATCTTTCCCTTCAGACCACGCCAGATCTCTCGCCACATGTACCTAGCATCTATGGCCAGGATTCACTCCACCTTGCATAACTTCAGGGGAAACTTGCGTGTCTCTTAATTATCCAAATACCCGGACTCCCGGATACCATGGATCTGTGGACACGTGTCCCACTAGCTTCAATGGTCCAGATTAACTTCGGGACTCCGACGTTCGGGAGTTTCGGCACTAGACCACTCCTATTCCCCCAAAGTATGACATTGTTGAAGTGATTAATGCTTCCCCTCCTACGTCCAATCTAATGGCTGGTAGAGGCCTACACTGGGTCTCTAGATCGACAACCCTCATTGATCCGTGACTCTGGCCTTTGGCTATTTCTAAGGATTGTGGGGATGTAAGTCTCGAAGTCTCGAATGTCTAGCTCCTTTCAGACTAGTGCAAGGTCCCCAACCCCTAGTCACATGGGTCTCTCAGAAAATCTCAAGGGCTAAACGCAATATCCTCTCTATAGCAAAGAGGTTAAGGACATGGGCATGATCCCCCACTCTAATGGGTGAATGGTCTAAAAGACAAACGCCCTTCTCCCACAGAATTCAAACTCTGACACTCCCACTAAGGTAAACTTCATAGGGTTGGCAGGACTTAGGTGTTTCATTCGATCATACCCCCTCCCTCCTTTGGTTTCATATCTCATACTATCTAGCATCAAAACTGAGATAAAATGAAATATCATATAGATGTAACAATTTATAGAAATCACAGAACTTTTCTAATAATTGTTCAGATACTGAAGGACTGAATTGTAAACTCAGATATTTCATCATCACATTCAACATAATACACATAATATGAAAATACTTATCAGAATTGGAAATTGTGAAGTAAGTGTTGTAAGGGGTGCTTGTTTTCTCCCAACCATAGGTAGAGTCACTCCTAATGGATTTACTATTGGCCACCCCTGAGCTAGACCATGATGCTATGAGAGAGATTGTTTCTCTTTTCTCCACAACAGTCAGGGATGAAGGTTACTCTCCTTCTCCCACAGGAACTGGGTGTCTGGTTTTCTCAACTCCAAGCAAGGAGGTTTGCATGAGTACTTCCTCAGTCACTTGTCATTCTCGTTTATCATCTTGTAGAAAAACCCTTCCTAAGGCTTCTTTCAGCCAAAACAAGCTTATTTCTTAGCATTTATTTCAACTTTAGAGTCGAAGTCCCCTTTTTACTCTTATCTGGAGAGTGTTTTTCTCTACTCTGTTGTTTCACGCACCTATCTCTATCCCCGAATTACCCCCTTTCTTTCCTTCCTCATCAATGTTGCGTGGGTCCTAATCCCAATTTGTGGTCAGACCTGGAATCCTTACAGATGGGTACCTTGCCCCATCTCCTCATTAAATCTTGAGGATTGCCTTCCAACTACCATCCTTATTGGTATTTCATTTCTGGTTCAGAGGAACATTGAATTATTACGCCCAGTAGGTACTAGTCTGGTGAGGGTAATCTCAACCATTCTTGGTTTCCCCTCACCATATCTCTCATAACATCCATGGTATATCTTGGAAAACTTTCCCCCTCTCAGTAATTGTGCAACACATATTCAAATTCTATTAATAACAGAAATTCATACATTGACCCTTTTATACAAGGGTTCATTAAATCAAACATTCACACACATTTAGTCTGTCATAGTCTCTTGGCCAGTTATAATTATATTTACAAATTGGGGAAACAGGGGTATTACAATCCCCTCCCCCCTTAAAGGAACATCGTCTTCGATGTTCTATTTGTCGATGTGCTCCATATGTACATAATTAAACAAAAATGGACATGTTTGTCTCATGGCATCCTCCAATTCCCATGTAGCCTCATCTGGGCCAAAGTGTTTCCACTGCACCTTGACCTACTCTGAAATTGAGCAGGCTATAAACAAAACAAAAAAATTAACACAGTATAAAGTAAGACTATAGGAGTAAGAGACGGATCCATGACTAGCATGAAACCTATCCTTATCTTGTCCTCCATACGGACTTATAAAGCGACCTTGTTGCAAAAGGATGGGCACATCCCGGATGATCATGATCAGGGAGTCCAAATTATGGGCAAGTTGATGAGCCATGAAACAAGAGCATAGATTCAACAACATAGTGATCCTAGCATCCAACTACTCCATCCTAAACCTCAAGTCTGAAACTTCCCCCCCTTAATTAAAATATAAGTTGCAACTACTTCTCCTCCAGTCAGGACTCCATAAGATCTAAATAGGCTTTAGATTGAATCTTTTGGGAGTCTTTAAGAGGATGTTCATCCCACTTAATTGAGGTAGTTCCCTAGATGTTATACTAGACTTTGAAGTTGTTTTGGAACACGACCTCGTCTTCAACCCATTCTACACCACATCACCATAACATGATGTCATCCAAATTAGATTGCATGGAAGTATCCATAGGTGGACCACTCTTCTCCTCTCAATGACGAGGTGAATTAGAGGAAACCATCTCCAATTCATCTATTGATAAAGCTTAGATACCAAGCCCAGTGCCATCCCACCAAAAATATATCCTTCCCCAACGGACCCGTTCCCTTTCCCTTACCTTCTACATGCAGAGGAAGAGAGAGAAAATAAAATAGGAGTGGGGGGTCGAGCATAGAATCAACGATGACCAAATAATCCCAACTGACAAAGAACGTGGGGGAGAACAATCCGGATTCAACTGGCCTCTAGAATATATCACCTTCATTGTAGTCCTACCAATCATTAAATGTTCCTTTAACATAATGATGATATGCAGATTACTACGATGATTTCTCCCCATGTCAATTGTACCATGAAATATCACCATGGATATCCTTGCATACACCAGAATTTTAATCACCTCAATGATCTGACTAGCGTATTTAACAAACTTTCCATCCACGCACTCGTCTTGGAAGAGGTGTTGATGGGTGGCTAGATGTGCATTAGTTTCTTGTACTTTCATGATTCTTTCAATAACACCCCATATGGGGGTGATTCCTCCCTTTGATATATGCTCAAAAATTCTAGGAACAAAGGTTGTGCATGGATTTGATTGCAACTGCATTTCCCCCTTCTATTTACCCCTTCATTGGAAAACTTATCTACAAGTTTGTTAGTGTCACCTAGGATGTGAAATAGAATAAGAAAAATATTTGGGAGCAACAAGGATTTTAAAAATTAAAGTCTATTAAGGAGCATCTAGTTTTGAGAAATATGAGTAGGCTCGGATCCATTAAGAAGTTGTGCAAGAATTTCCAGGATGAGATTGGAATCCCCTTCCATAATTAATTGATGAAATCCTATCCTAGAGGTATTTTGAATGCCTCAAATCAGAGCCTAGAGTTCAAATGCATTGTTTGAGTCATTCCCGAGGATTCCAGAAATATTATAGCAAAGTTGACCCTGATTTTCCCAAAAAGAAACACCAAAACTAGTTAGGTCTAGGTTACCCTTAGAATCTCCATCAAAGTTGAGTTTGAGGAATCCATGGGGAGGACGCTTCCAATTCTCATATATTGTAGCATAGGAGAGATTCCTAGGAGAGGGTATCAGTTCTAGGGCTAGGAAGAGATCCCAGGTGAGAATAATGTGATTCTCTCTATGACAACAAGGAAGGTTGTATTCACTCCAATGTTTTTACCAAACTATTTCCATAATTTTGTCTTTAATTTTGGACCAGATGTCTTGCCATGGCAGTGTTTCTAAGTGGAAGATTCTCTGATTTCTTTCCTTCCATATTTTCAACAAGAGGAACCCTGGAAGAAGTTGTCAAATATGATCGAGCTTTGGAGTCTTGAAGGCCAAATATATCTAGTTGGAATTTTTTTTATGGTACTATCCCTTTGTTAGTCATAAGTTCATATGATTTGGGTAGCCTGGTCCTAGAGGGAGGAACTGTAGTGGAATTGGTTGAGCAGATGTTCCATGGTTTTTTCATATTGGAGGAAAAGGGGACAGATGGAGGGTCCAATGAATCCTCACTTTCTAATATTATCCCAAGTTAATATTCTTCGATGAGAAACCAACTAGAGGAAAGTGTTGATTTTGGGACATAAATTGACCTACCATATTTTATTCTGGATGGTCTCCTTAGGAAATAGATGAAATTGTTAGTTCAGGTTGTAAGCTTCTTTGATGGAGAATATCTCTTTTGTGAATCGCCCCCATCTCATTATGTCAGGTCCTTTCTTGATCATAATCTTACGAAGTGTTTCTTTGTCTTGTCAAGGTCATAGATCAATGTCTTCGGGAATTCTTAAATCTCTATGTATGATTTTCCATTCCCTCCATGTATTATAATATGTGGTTCATTTCTAATAGTTTTCCACACAAGTGTGTCAATTTTGGTTCATTCTCTCCTATAGAATGAGCAATTGGTCCATTAGTTGCAGCAGGGAAAATTGCTTCCAAGAGTCCATCCATAATTGTGCCACTCTTCCTCCCATTATTTCCTAAGAAGCATGTTATTGTATCAGGGAACGATTTTTCCCATCCACATTCCAAATGAGTGAGCCATTCTTGTATTCATTCCATATAATCAACTGTGTTTATCCTACATCTAATGTGTATTTACGTCACCACATTTTAGCCCATAGGTCCCCTGTATTTTTTATCCATCACCACCAGATTTTGAACCCCATTACTTGATTGAGAAAGTTGGGATCTCTATGCCCCAAACCTCTAGTCTGCTTTGTCTTGCAAAGTGTTTCCCAATTAACTAGTGCCCATTTCCATCCCTCCTTGGTGACTTGACATAGGGAATTCCTTTGGATGTTTCTTATGGTTTTTAACACTAATTTGGGGGCTACCAAGGCCAAGAATAAATAGATCGGTATTGATTTCAAAATATATTTTAAAAGAACCAATCAACCTTCCAGATTGAGAGAACGAAAGGTCCAGGAATTGAGGTGTTTGTCAATGGCATAAATCATCCCCTCCCAAAAGCAGTTTCAAAGGGAATTATCAATTAGGGGTAGGCCAAGGTATTTGGATGGAAGAGAGCTCCTTTTGAACCCTAGTAGACGAGTGATAAAGGATTGAATGGAAAGAGGGGTATTGAAAATGAAAATTTGGGATTTTTCAATGTTGATAGAGGTTCTAGAAGCTGCAATAAAATCATTGATAATTCTAAGCATGCATCACGCTTATGTGGTTGTGGGGGATCCCATCAACATTGTATCATATATAAATTGATTGTGTGAGATAGGAGGATGAACACCATGCAAGGGAAGGCCTTTGAGAGATCCATTGTCTATGGGAGCTTTGATGTGGTGGCTAAGGCCTTCCACCATAATGACAAAGAGAAAGGGGGAAAGAGGGTCCCCTTGGTGGATTCCTCTAGAAGGTGAAAATGGGTGAGAAGGAACACTATTGATTAGGATTGAGAATAAGGTTGAGGAGGTGAGGGACATGATCCAATTAACCCAGGATTCCTCAAATCCAAAGGCTAGGAGGAGTGATCACATATATTGTAATATTAGAGTATCAAAGACCTTGGAGAGATAAAATTTAATGAGCATACCGGGAGTGTTAGAGGATTTCAGGGAGTGAATGTCCTCATGGGTGAGGATTACACTATCCATGATTTGGAGACCTTCAATTTAACTAGATTGTTCAGGAGAGATAATTAAATAAAAAATGGGTTTAAGACGAAGGGAAATTACCTTTGTGATGATCTTGTATATGACATTGCACAACATGACCAAGAGAAATTTATTTGGATGGGAGTCTCTCTCTTATTTGGGGATTAAAGTGAGAAAGGTATAGTTGAGAGCTGGAATCACATTAAGAGTGTTGTGGGAGTCCTCAATTAACTTCCATACCTCTTCTCGAACAAGATTCCAACAATGCTGAAAGAAATTGGTAGTAAATCCATCTAGACTTGGGGATTTTCCTATGGGAATTTCCTTGATGGAATGAATAGCCTCCTCCAGGGTCATTGGTCTAAGGAGTTCTACAGTCTATTCTATCATGATCAAGGAGGGGATGTCCTATGTTATTTAGCAATAGCCTCATATCTTCCTGGATTGGGCTCCATGAGTAGAGTTTGGTAGTAACTAACCAATTCCTGCTCAATGGCTAGATGGTCCAAGATCGATTGCCCCTGCTCATCCTCAAGCCCGGTTATCTGATTAATATGTATTCTTTGGATCATGGATCTGTGGAAAAATTTTGATTTTTTCTCTCCCTCTTTGAGGCATTGATTTATTGACTCCTTCCTCTAAAAGGTTTCCTCTTGAGCATATCTATCTTTCAATTGTCACTTGATGAAACCTTCTTCCTCTTTCATTTGATTCGATATCACATGATAAATGATTTTCTGTTGGATTTACCTCATTATACTCCAACTTCCTTTGGTCTTGAAATATGTTACCAAATATGGTTTTGTTCCATTCTTTGAGATGTTGATTGAAAAATTTTAGTTTCTGCTAAAAACGATACATCAAAGTACCATAGGGATAATTTCCTCCTTCCACCATTGTTGGGCGTTCTCCTAGAATTTGGGGTGGGTTAGCCAATTTTTTTCAAACTTGAATGGTTTGTGCCATGGGGAGCTTGAAATATCTAACCAAAGCTAGACTGGCCAGTGACCAGATCCATCCACGAACATGATGTTGTATTCCATGATGAGGCCTTCTAGCATTAGTGGCTCTAAAATTAGAAAGAGATCAAGATGACAAGAAATATGTTGGGACCCTGATCATCTATTGGTCTAGGCAAAATTGTCATTAATGTTCTCTAGATCCACTAGCCACATATTGGTAATAAGGATTTTAAATCCATCGCTATTACCATCAAGCCTGTAAATTCCTCCTATTTTTTCATCAAGGGAAAGGATGATATTGAAGTCGCCTCCCATGATCCATCTTTGGTCTTGCATCATAGTGCCAATGCCTTCTAGGCTATTCAAAAAGTGGATTTTTTCATGGGATGATTGTGGCCCATAAAAATTGGTGAGAAATATAAGTTTAAAACCCGTGAAGTAAATAAATTCATACATATTCTAAGAAAAAAAGAAATTAATCAACGGTTCACACATATAGTACACAAATATTTACATTGGAAACCCCTAACCGAGAGAAAAGCGGCCTTCCTTGGTGCCACACCTCTCGACTCTTCATTGTATTAATTTCACCATTCGCAATACAATATATACACAATATTTTAGCTATTTCACAGCTACCAAAACCCTAATCCCTTAATGCCGAATTAATTTAGAAAACCACTAAAAATAGAAAAAATGTTAAAATAGAAAAATCCACCCAAAAAGAATTGTGGGGTGCTGCCCTGGAGCCTAACGCTCTACGCAACCAAGGGTGGAAATCATGCCCCCCCCCCCCACAGGACCCCCCTAGGAAAGTGCCCAGTGCACATGCTTGTAAGAATCGACAGGTGATGGGATCGTCAAATGCAGTCATAAAATCTGATGCGCATGTAGATTGGTTACAGAGGATATAACACCTACCCAACAAGAAACCCCTCCTTTTCAGACCTAATTTCTCTATAATTTGCAGAGATGGACCATCTTATCATCAAGAAATTTTCAAGGATGATTGCAGATTGGTTCCAGAGGATAGATAAACCTCTCGTTGAGCCTCACAAATCAATATTTATAGACTGACATTATTTCCATCACCTAGTGAAAATTATATTGGATTTAGTGTCTGTGCATTTAGTTTCTTGAAGGAATAGAATATCTAGATTTTCTGTAAGAATACGGTTTTTAAGGAACCTTTGCTTATCCCTCCCATTATGGTCCCTTATGTTCCATGAGATAATATTCATGAGGAAGGTTGGGAGGGGAGGGCATGGAAACTCTCAGTGATCATTTGGATTTGACTTGAGTTAACCATGAAATTCACCACATCACAAATTAGTTGTTGGGTTGATTTTCTTCCTCTCCTTTTTTCCTCCCTGGAATGCTTGTGAGAATCCTTTAGAGGATCCTTTTGGATTCCCAATCAAACCCCATATCTAGAGGTGGCTTCTACTGTGGAATCAAGATATACTTTATGGAATTTCATTGGTTGTTCAGGAGGGAAGGTAAGCAATTCCTGCTTATGATAGGCTTCCTAAAGACTAACCAAGTCAATCCCTGTAACTTCCTTTTCATCCAACTTGATCTCCATGTATCCTCCATTGTCAATGGTTTTCTACTCCATCCTGGGATCTGACCCCATATTAGGAGTGATTTGTTCGAGGATAAGATTATGGTTTTGAGGCTCTGCCTCTTTCATTTTCTTACTGGGTGGATTTTGATAGAGTCTAATTATTTCTTGATTTTCAAGGTTTGATTCAAGATTTCAAAAGAGTTACTGGTAGAGGGGGAATTGAAATTATTTTTGATTGGTTTTTTAGAGCCTTGATTTATCTTTCCTTCCACCTGGGTGAATCTGTCCTTGTTCTTATCTACTATTGATTCTTATGACTTGGGAGGTACATTCAGTGGGAAATATCTAAAGAGATGTCCATGCTCATGACACTTTCGATAGCGGAATGATATTTGCTCATAGTCGATCGTTTGAACCCAATCCTCATCATGGTACTCTAGGAATATTTATTACGGGAGGGGTTTGGATATGTTCATATAGACACATAATTTTGCATAGGAGGTATAACATCTATGTCTGGTGGTCTCCATGATTTTGACAAAAATACCTAGCGTGTTTTCGATTCCTTCCATGATTTTTTCCAGCCAAAATTCATGAGGCATCGAATAGATTCAAATCCACATAGAAGCATGGGTAAAGTCCTCCTTCTCTAGACTGAAGTACTTAGTTCAAAACCTTAGGTAGAGACTGATCAAGTTGAAAAAGTAGGGCCCATTTTCAAAAACCATGTATTGATCTTCGAGGTTATGGAATATTGTTATATAAAACCTTTAGACCCTAGCTGAAGATAGAAGTGGTCCTTGATCTTCCACTAGATCTTGATCCATCTAACTATATCTCATTTTGAGGGCCATAGACCTGAACATTTATCAATAAGTACATGATATTTCATGTATTGGGGTTGATCCTCTATCCACGCTATTATAACTGTGTACCTTGGCGTCGTCAGGGCCTGCGAGATGCATTTTCCTAGTTCCCAAGCTTGAGCCACCTTTCCATGGGAGGGTTATGGATCCATAGCTGCCAATTTTCCTTTACTAGATTTAGATCACTGAGTATTTCCTTGTGTCAATGGATTTTTTCCAAAGGCAGGTCACACCCCTTTGTCCCATCGAACCTATCCACCAATGACCACATTGTTGTAGGAGGGGGTGAGGGGGTTCACACCCCCTCATCTGTCAGTTACATGGAGGCAACCATACCAATCGTTTTCACAGAGTTTGTTGCACCAATGGTGCCACAGAGGGAAAGTATTCATTGAACCCTAGTTTTTTGTTTAGCTCATCAAAACCCTAATAGAGAAAGTTGAAGTCCCATATACAAAATATTATTTTATAGTAATAATTTGTATTAAATGTTGACCATTTCATCTCTAATTAATTTTACAAACATCCTATAATATTTCTTCAACATTCACATTTGTATTATAATATAATAAGATATAATGGATGGGGTCTGCAGCTAGGGTTTCCCTAGCCGCAGACCATTGAATTTTTTGCCTTTCTCCCAGCAACGTTTTTGCGTGGATACTTTTTGTCTCAAGTTTTTGGAGTTTTTCATGACGAGTGATGTCTCCTTATCGTTATCCCTCGTGAATGAAGCCTCCATCCCCTTGGTCATTCTCTCTGCTACGATGTCTTCTCTCGGGGTGCCAAAGTATGCGCGGATCAGGTCTGTAGTCATTCTCCTATGGCCATGTCCCCCTCCACGTGATCTTGATGAGTGGTGTCCTCTCTGGTGGTGGCCACACACTTTATGAAGTAGATATGGCCTTTTTCTGGTCTTCTGTATGGCGAACGAGCTCTTCTGGGAGTGGATCTGATCGATGTTTACTTCCGGTATGGCCTTAAGCTCCAGATCTAGGTATCTGTGGCCCTTTACTTCAGGCCTAGTTTCTTCTCAGATCTGGTTTTTTGTGTGTCGTATCAACTTTACTTCTTGGACTATCTCTTCCATTATGTTTCTTGGAGAATTTTTTATC